>CAUYRT010033836.1:0-10345 GCA_963574885.1 Lepilemur ruficaudatus
CTGTCTTTAGCCCAGCCACGCAGCGTGGCAGACAGATATCCCCAGTATCCTTCCTTGAGAGTCCCTTTTCCTTAACAGGGTCCACCAACCAACAATGTCCATGAAATGTCTGCTGAGTCTGAAATGAACCTGACGGAGAAACGACTCGCACCTTCTTCCCCATCTGCCACCCTGAGCCACTGTTTCCTCTGACCCAGGGCAGTTCACTCTCCACATACCTCTAAAGAAAGAACTAATGAAATCTCTGTGTTTCAAGGAGAATGACTTGAAAAGTGGAGCAAAAAAGGGAAGGAAGGAAGGAAGGAAGGAAGGGAGGGAGGGAGGGAGGGAGGGAGGGGAAAAAAGAAAAGAAAAAGAAAGAAGAGCAAAGCAAAGAAAAAGAAATTAAACCTCCTTATAAAACAAAATTTTCTCTAAAAACATGTAGCAAATCTTAAAGGTTTTAGAATGATACACACTTACTGTAAAAGTATTTCATTTAAAATGTCACAAATAATCATGTATATTGTTTATGACCTGTTATAACTAGTTACAAATAGTTTATGAACATATTTCCATGTCAGAAAATACAAATAATTTAATAAAAAATTTTAATAGGATTATTAAATTTTGGTTGTTTTCTTAACAGCTTTTTTTTTAATGTAGCAGAACACATGGTAAATTCAAATGAGAAAAGTCTTCAGCTTACATAACCAGATCACTCTCAAACTTCAAATAAGTCAGGTCTATTAAGTTGTTGGATCTATCAAAAATCAGTTCAGTTCTACCTCCCCCTTCCCCGGGAACCCCATGATTAGATTCCTGGGTGCCATGAGATCTTCGTAGGGGCCTCACTTAACTCAGACAGGGTCTTCACTCTATTTCTCCATTTTTCACCCAATCCTCTCCTCCTAGGAGCTCACAAGTGTAGTAACTGATGACGTCTGAATGTTCCAGGGGGCCATGGGAGGGCGAAGAGAGACCAGTACCAAAGGTCACAACCTCAGGCCTGAAGACGTTATGCACAGTTGTATTACAGCATTTAGCACTTGATACTTGGCTCTATATTTGCAAATGTGTGTGTTAATATCTCCGTCTCTCTTTCCTGACAGATTGTAAGTACCCAAGAACAGAAAAGAGCCGTATTCATCCACGTCTGCCTTCTTCCCAACACGGCCCGTGCGGCAGCACCTGTGATAGGACTATGGGTGGAATAAAGGCTGCAAGGAACGTGGAACGACAACCCCGGCAGGCCAGAGTGAGGGGAAGATAGACAGCACTAGAACCTTCTGGCTCCCTCTGGCCAGACATCTGGCCGAGAGCACAGGAAGATGATGAATGGGGGGTCCTGGGCCTGTGCTGGGCTGTCCTGTTAGACCATGAGCACAGGAAAGAAATCTGTCATACTCATACCCGTTCCCAGGAAGGCACATGAGACAGATTCCGCTCCAAAGCACGTGAGCCGAAGAAGGAAGGAAGAAAGGAAGGAAGGGGGGAATCAGTGTTGGGTCCCAGGAAGCCCAGAGGGAGGTATGTGGACAGCCATCCTGCTTCCTGGTTCAATCACGTTACTCAGACATTATGGAAGTGTCCAGACAGAAGCTGGAAACCTAGTCCTGGGTGTGTGCCGGGCTGTCCCCTCCCTGGTTGGGAAAGCAGCAGCATGCTCAGGCTGTGCATCATTGACTCTGCACGGGATAAAAGCGCTCCTGCCCTGGGCTCCTCATCCACAGCCTCCTCAGGAACAGCCTCCTCCTGCCTCCTCTGCACCCGGTGAGTGTCTAGGGGGGTCTGGACTCCACCTGGGTGCTGGAACAGAGAGCTAAGGTCGTAGCAGGGACGAGGGAAGCAGAGAGGTCTGGGACGAAGCCCCAGAGTAAGGGCTGCAGAGAGGGCAGCAGTGGCGGATGTGGGGCCAGGAGCCCCTGGCCCCTGCAGGACCTGACAGCAATTCCACAGCCTGCAAAGGCCACAGGAGCTCACGGTTCCCTCCCGTCCTCTTCCTATTCATGTCCACACGTTTCCTGTAACATCCATCCTCCAGAATGCTTTTCCCAAATGGGAGCGTCCCCTAGTGTTCTTTGGAGGTACAAAACTTGGATGCCCAGTGAGACTGACAGCAATCTGTCCTGGGTGGGGAACAAGCGGGAGGCATCTGGCATGATCCCACCAACTCCATGTCAGCTTCCCTCACCCTCCTGCAGCTCCTGGCTCAGGAGGCAGCTGGCTTAGAGGCAAGGAGACATTGTGCTGTAGATTCTGAACTAACAAGTTGCTTTGTTTTGTCCAGGACACTCCAACTCCTGCCGAGATGTCCTGCCAGCAGAACCAGCAGAAGTGCCAGGCCCCACCCAAGTGCCCCTCACCCAAGTGCCCCTCGAAGAGCCTGGCACAGTGTCTGCCCCCAGCCTCCTCTGGCTGTGCCCCAAGCCCTGGGGGCTGCTCTGGCCCCAGCTCCGAGGGCGGCTGCTGCCTAAGCCACCACAGGCGCCACAGGTCCCACCGATGCCGGCGACAGAGCTCCAACTCCTGCGACCGGGGCAGTGGTCAGCAGGGCGGGGACTGCTGTTGACCTACATCCTGATGCTGAGACAAGCGACTTTACAGGGAACCAGAATCCCAAGGGCCAAGCAAAAGTCCCATCCTGACTCATCCTCTCCCAGACACCCTGTTCTGGCTTTCACGGGCTGAGCTGGGGTGTTCTTGTCGAGGGTCTGAGCTCACCGCAGAAGGCTCTTCCTGTCTGATGCCTGGAATCTCCCAGCTCCTCTCACATCTGCCCTTGTGGAGGATTGGCGGTGCCCATGCTTGACCCTGTGAAAAATAAAGCTTCTCATGCTCATCAGCACTGGAGTCTCACTGGCCACTCTGTCTCTCCCTAGGTGGGGCTGGAAGGCGCCCCTCCCCTCTGCCCTGAGATACAACACCATGCAGAGGGTGCAGAATCTTAGCTCCAGACTAGAAAATAATTCAGGGTCTCTCAGGTCATTTTTGCTGGAATTGTGAGGCATCGGGGAGAAGAGGGGGGTTGGACTGAGGCCTCTAACTCTCAGCAAAACGAGTGACTTATCCTACGAAATGCAGGTGGGTGTTCATCTCACAATGGACTCCTAGGCTGCTACTATTTGCTTTTCATGAGCTATTTCTGACATCCCAGTTAAGAAACAGTCAGTGTGTAGCAGGCATTTATCCCCAAATAAGCAGAATAGGTTGTTCTTCTCAACTGGGATTGGGGAGATTGGCTCTCCAAGGGACATTTTTCTATGTCAAAACTTAGAAGTAGAAAGAGTACTTCTGGCATTCTGTTGAGTAGAGGCCAGAGATGCAGCTAACCATCCTGCAAAGTAGAGGACGGCCCCCACAACAGAGAATATCTGGCCCAAAATGTCAATAGCACCCAGGTTGTAAAACCTCATAGTAGCGTAAAAACATAAGTAAAGGAAGGGATGATCTCAGGAAGGACAAATAGCTCTGTATATTCAATAAAAGTCCCAGAGAGAGATGAGGGGTGGGAAGGTGGGAAGAATTAGTTAAAGCCAAATAAGTTGTGGGTCAGGGTGAGAGACAGGGCTGAGAGCTTAGGAAATGTGGTAACGTGAAGGGATGGACAAGGAGACAACTAGGGAAAAGGGAAGAGAAAAATGAGATGTCTTGCTAGGAGTATAAATCAGCAAGATCAAAAACTTGTTAGTGCTTGTCCTGTGCTAGAAACCCCAAGTGACTGCTATGAACTCAATTAATTCTCCAAATCGATAAAGTAGGTTCTCCTAATAAGCACGTTTTACAAACAGCGAAATTGTGAATCCAAATAACACTGCACCAGGACATGGGCCACACAGCCAGGAAGTCCATTCTCTTGGCTGTTTGCTACTCAGCCCCCACTTGAGACTTTTGGAGAGATCTTTACAAACGATGAGTCTTTTCCACTTCACATTTACTTTGTCCTGTTTAACTTTGTGTTTTGTTTTTTTTTTTTTGTTTGAGTTTTTGTAATGTTTAGAGCTTAAGAGTCCAACCATAAGAGTTATAATTTCAGTAAAACTTTTAAAAATTTTTACTCTTCCATATTTGGGACCTAAAATGTGAGGCCAAACTGCTCTCTCTGTTGCAACTATCTCCTTAGAAAGGGATCTCACTCTGTCTGCCAGATTGTTGAAATGCTGGTATAAAGAAGCAGCCCATGAAAGCCATCCATGGTTCCTAGAATAAACCAAAGAAACATCATGGAACACAGTTAAATTCCAATTGAAAATGTGGGAGAAATTGGTGCGGGGCTGGGTATACCAAACCAAAATAAATAAATAAATAAACAGACGTAGCACATTAGGGATTTATTGAATAAAGAAAAAATTTTTTGTCCTTGGAAAATATTATACTGGCTACTTATTTTCACTTTAACATCCAAGGACTCAGAGCTTTTAAAATCTTTGGAATTTAATAAAGGAAAGGGCTCTCAAGGAGTTTGATGTGTGACATACTGTGACCAGGTCTGATCCACTCTCTAGCTTAACACTTTTCCCTAAGGAAGGACCCCAGCTGCCATGTTGGGGGTCATCTCCACAAGCTGCTTCTCACGCAGAACTTGAGAAATTCTTGGGTAGCATTCCACCATGGGACAGAAACAGCATCAAGTCACGCTGAAAATATACCTCAAAGATGTTCAGGTTGGATAAGGTTGGCTGGGAGCGGAGGGCTGCCACCCTGTATTGAGGCCTTGCCACATGGACCCAGTGCCATGAGATCCACAAATCTGGACAGAACCACTCCACTAATTCAGGAACTGATGACCACTGTATGGAGAGTGGCTGGAGTTCATGGGTCACATTCCCAACTGCACACCGGCTACAATGGAAAGGCCTTTAAGAAGTAAAGCCTGCCACCTGTCAAGGACTATAGAATGAGGATTTGAAGCTCAGAGCACCTGTCAAGATCAAGGTCTCAATACCAAAATATCTGCCAACTCCTGCACACAGTGAATCCACTCAGAAGGGAGAAGAAATAGGAGTTGAACCTACCAATAAAATTTGGACCTGCAATACCAGGACAGTCAAAGACAGCCAAATGTATTATGGTTTCTGATGCTGCTTCTAAAATGGACCCCAGCAGGTGAGAACGCTACGGTGAAAAGATGCCCCAGTTCTCGTCAGGAGCCCACCTCAATCTAGTCCAGGATCCAACAGTTAATAACTTATTGATTCAAAAACTGTTTCTTGAGCATCTACTACGTACAGATACCACTATAGGTGCTGGAGACACAATAGAGAACAAGAAAGAATAGGATGCTATTCTCAGGGAGCTTCTGTCCTAGTGGGTCCATTCAAGACAGTCTACTAAATTGCTTGCAAAGCTGAAGATTAAGGTGCAATCATTCCTCTGTCTAGTGGTTTTCCCATACCCTTGCACCAGGAAGGCAGCAGCACAGGTTTGATAAATACAGGAAAGGACCCTTACCTGGGAAGAACAGTGAGGCGTAAACATATTGGCTTTGCTGGTGGCCAAAACATCATGTAGCAACATCTTGCTTTTATACCAAAGTCAGGAATCAAGTAAGAACAAGGGATGAATTGTCAGTGGTGCCAGAGTGAATGTTAGTACACAAGTAGGCCTCTGTTCTCAGGCCCTTTCAGTCTCCCCTCCTCACCCTTTCGAAAGTCCCAGTGCAGGGGGAAAAATGTTTGCCCTGGTGCTGTGAAGGTGCTCTCATTTTCCCCCGATTATACCTTATCTCAAAGTGGGCAGTTACAACTTCAGGCCCTCCTGTAGCAGGATAAACAGACCCATTTATGGTACTAATTATGCTTTATCAAAAACCATATTGTAATTGCATGTGTGATACAAAAGATGAATCTTATTCTCAAGTGTGTTAAAAATGAAACTTAAGACAAATTTAATTTAACAGAGCTTAATGGAGAATCAGCAGTCCCCTGAACCAGAATAGGTTCAGAATGACACTGGGTCTACCTCGTGGTCAGAGAAGATTTATGGACTGAAAAAGGAAAGTGAGGTACAGAAGGTGGAAGTGAGGTACAAAAACAGCTGGATTGGTTACACCTCAGCATTTTCCTTATTTGAACATGGTTTGAACAGTCAGCTGTCTGCGATGGGCCAAGACTCAGTGATTAGAAGAGTATTTATACATCCAGTTTGTTATGTAAGGAGAAACTTTTAGGCTGAACTTAAAATATGTAAGGAGGCAGCTTTAGGTTAAACTTCATTTTTAAAACGTGATTATATTTCAGAAGGAAATGCATCTCTAGTTTTATAATAAAATGCAATAGAAAAATTCTACACAGCTGATTTCAATGCAATTTCTACAGAGATTAGTCAATCACATCAACTGCATTACCTTGGGTGTACACAAAAAACACTACCACATCTGCTATTAGTCATCTTTTATTAATCATAATTCACCTTTGGATTAAATTCTCCTGGGCTATCCTAGCCTAGATGAGTCACCTCCTTCTCTGACCCATACCTGAAACTCAGAAACATAGGGTGAGTGACTTATTGACACATGGTTCCTTAGATGTAGGTTAGTTTCTTATTTCCATCTCTGATCTCGACCCTAACCTCTATGGTCCACTATTGCTTTCATTACACTGTAACTTTTTCTTTCCCCAAATCTCTTTACCTTAAGACAGCTACCACCTGAAGAAACAAGGAAACAGAGCCAGGAATATGTGACTCCCCAACCAGTATTCTCAATGAACATATTATTCTGGCCCCTTCAATCTACCACGTTCTGCCCTCAGACATCAATTTGTCCACCTCCTCCCCTCTGCAGGGACTCCTCTGCCTCGTGGGTTTCATGAGTTCCTCTCGGTGTCCCCTAACCAGCTGCCTTTGGGGTGGTCAGGCTCCTCATCCCATTGTCCCTGCCTCACACCCAACATCAGTTCTTACAGGACACTGACCTCATCTCAGCCACATAAAACAAAGAATACAGATTTCACAGAATTAGTTCAGGAAAGTGACTATGCAAATAAACAGCAAAACAACAACAACAAACCCCAGAGAGGAGGTGGAAATCTGATTTCTAGGATAGCCATATTATATTATCTTAAATGTTTCATTTTCAATGACAACAACCACCAAAAAAAAAAAAAAAAAGAAAGTATGGCCCATGAGGGAGGGTGAAGTAGTCAATAGAAACTGTCTCTGAGGAAGCTCAGACATTGGATTTACTAGACAAGGTAAAAATCAACAATGTTTAAGGTACTAAAACAAATTATGTCTCAAGAACAAAAAAAGTATGGAAATGCTGTCTTACTAAATAGAGAAAAGGAACAAATAAATAGAAAAAATTATTTTTAAGTAGCCAAATAGAAATTTGGGGCTTGAAAAGTACCTTAACTGAAATTTAAAATTGACTATAAGGGGTCAATGAACTTTGAGATAGATCAATTGTGATTTATCCTATCTAGGAATAGAAAGAGAAAAAGTTTTAAAAAATTAACAGAGCCTGAGAGGCCTCTGGGGAACCATCAAACACACCAACATATTCATAATAGGAATCACTGAAGGAGATGAGAGAAATAAAAGGACAGAAGGAATATTTGAAGAAATAATGTTCAATTATCTCTCAAATTTGATGAAAAATATTAATCTGTGTGTATAAGAAGATCAAAAAACTCCTAGCAGGATATAGCCAAAGAGCTCCACACCTAAGCACATCATAGCCAAACTATCAAAAGAGAAAGACAAAAAGAGAATTTTTAAAACAGGAAAAGATTCAATCACATACCAAAAAATAAAAATCTTTTATAAGATTAACAGCTAATTTTTCATCAAAAACCATGCAGGACTAAAGGTACTTCGATGACATATTCCAAGTGCTGAAAGAAAAAAAAAAACTGTGAACCAAGAGTTTTATATCCACAAAACTACCCTTCAGAAATGAAGGAAAATTAAGACATTCCTAGATAAACAAAAATTGAGCAAATATGTTGCTAGAATCCCTTTCGTACCAGAAATAGTAAAGGGAGCTCTTCAGGCTAAAATGAAAAGACAGTAACCAGTATTTAAATCCATATGAAGAAATAAAGAGCACTGGTAAATGTAACTACACAGGTAAATATAAAAGACAGCATAAATACATTTTGTGCTTGTAACTCTTTTTTTCTTTTATCTGATTTAAAAGGCAACTCCATAAACCACAGTTATAAATCTTTGTTGATGGCCTTATAATGTATAAAAATGTCATTTGTATGACAATAACAATACACAGAAGGTGGAGGGAACAAAGCTGCCTAGCTACAAAGTTTTTGTATACTATACAAATTATAGTATTGATCTGAATTAGATCACTTTAAGTTAAGATGCTAATAGTAATCCTTAAGGAAACTAAGAAAATAACTCAAAAAATATGGCAAAATGTATGACATGGAAATCAAAAGGGTACACTAGAAAATATCTATTAAACACAAAAGAAACTTGTATTGGAGAATAGAGGAGGGCAAAAAAGACATAAGATATACAGAGAACAAATAGCAAATGGGAGACATAAATCCTATCTTAGCAGTAATTACATTAAACTTGAATTGATTAAATACTCCAATCAAAAGGCAGAGATTGGCAAAATGGATAAAAGAGCATCATCCAACATGCTGTCTACAAGACAAACACACTTTAGATTCAAAGACACAAATAGATTGAAAATAATAGGGTAAAAAAATATATGCCATGCAACAGTAACCAAAAGAGAGCTGAGTGGCTTTACTAATATCATATAAAATAGGCTTTATGACAAAATTAATACTAGACACAAAGAACGACATTTTATAATGATAAAAGGATCAGTTCATTAATGAAATAATTATTATACACACATGTGCACCTAACAGTGGAGTCCCAAATTACATGAAGCAAAGACTAACAAAATTGAAGGAAAAAATTACTAAGTTCAGAGCTGTGCTATTCATAATAACCAAAAATTAGAAATAGCCCAAATATCTATCACTTGATGAATGGATAAATAAAATGTGGTATATTCATAAGGTGGAACATTATTTATCCATAAAAAGGAATGGAGTACTGATACACTCTATAACATGGGTAAAACTTGAAAACAATATGCTAAGTGAAAGCAGCCAACACGAAAGTCCATCTATTGTATGATTCCACTTATATGTCCAGAGTAGGCAAATCCACAGAGATGAAAAGTAGATTAGTGGTTGCCAGCGGGGAGCGAGGGTGGGGAATGAATGAATATTGCAGTGTAAGAGGTTCCCTTTGGAGGTGATAAAAATGTCCTGGAGTTAGATAATGGTGATGGTTGCACAACTTTGTGAATATCCTAAAATCCACCAAATTATACACTTTAAAAAGGTGGATTTTACGATGTGTAATTGTCTCAACAACAACAAAAAAGGTGGCATTTTCCATCTCTCTCATCCTATCTTACTTCAGTATGACTCAGCTGAGTGTCACCAAGTAGACCTCGTTTTGGTGACAAGAGTATCTTGAATTAGCAATTAACTCTGATCAGTTGGAAAGGAAGATTCATCATTGCTTGTAAGTTATGTGGGTCTAATCAAAATGTGCCCAAGGAGGTAAACCTGAAGAGCTGCATGCCTACCTCCATAACACCAGTTAGTTAGCACTAAGAAGTCAGGAACTTCTCCTGAGATCATTTATTCAGACCAGTCTCTGTGTTTCTTCTGCCATCTCTGGATCACAAGATACGTGTTCTCCTGATGCCTGATCTCCAAGATGCCTGGCTGTAGTGACCCTTGTAGAGTTGCCCTCCTACTCCCTGCACATCTAAGGAAGAGCAGCTCCTTCTCTAGGAGTGAAGACTAGGAACAACATGGTATTGAGACATCCAAGACAGGCAGTTAGGGGTAGAGCTGCGGAATCCAACAGAAGACGGTTTGCATTTCATGAAGAACAGAGAAGACTCCCTACTGATAGTTTCTGAAAGTTTTGAATTTGGAACTTGCCAAAACACTGACTAGGGTTACTTTTCAAGTGTTGCCTCCGAATAACTCAAGATTTTACCCATTTGGCCACCAATGGCCTCTGTCCTTTCTTCTGGAGAATCACAAAAGATGCAAAGTGAATGTTCACTTTTACAAGGGGTCTGAAGCCCCACGCTTGTTTAGATAAGACTCACAGAAATGGGAACCCCTGCCCTGGAGACAGTTGTCCTTCCTCCTTTGGTGCTTGTCCTCTGTGTTAGGTCGTAAGGCCTGAGGGGAGATGGGGGTCTCCTTTTTTCCCTACTGTATCCCCAGTGTCATTCAGGGTGCCTGGCCCATGGTTAACACATCACAGAAACTTTGTGAATGAAGACACATAGAAATGAGTGACTTATGTGAGAGGAAATTCTAGGAGGAAGGGTACAAATGACAGTTAAGAAGCTGGG
>CAUYRT010033837.1:0-65818 GCA_963574885.1 Lepilemur ruficaudatus
ATGAAAAGCCTAAAGATAAATACCCAATTCAATAAATCGAAAGTGATATTTCCTTCCTCCCCTGCCACTTGTATTAAATTCTCTTGTGACTTGTATTGGACAGTGGCTTCTCTAAGCTCTATGGTCTAATATTTATCGGACACACATTCAAGGACTCAGAACAACTGATTTATTTTAGTTTTTTTTTTTTTGATACAAAAGAAGGAAATAAAAAGAATAAAAGCAGTCAGGGTGGCCTCTGGAGAAGGGGAGCTGTTGTTGCAGGAAGCTTGTAAGTTAATGAAAATTCACTGGGACTCGAGAGGCATGGAGAGAGGGGAGAAAGGAGGAGATGGTGAGGGAGGGGGAATAAAAACTCTTCCTTTGCAGCTGGCCCTGTCCCTCATTTGTTGCTCCAATAAGCAGTAATTAGGTCCTGAGCTAATGGTGTCAGCTGATCTGCTGTTTTTAGGCTAGACCCAGAGGAATCTCCATGGAAACCCTGCTGGAGTCGTCCCCCCACCTGGATGCTGCGTGCTCCTTTCCGCCACCTGGCTGCCGGCGGGCCCGCTGCTACCTCCTCCTGCCTCTAACCTGCAGCCTGCAGCATGCGCACTGCCCCCGGGATCCCTAAATGGGACAATTCTGCCCGTGACGTCAGCGCCCAGCCGTCTCCACAGAAACTTTTGTCCCATTGGCCAATCAGAGAGCTTGGAAGGGCCCGGGGAGGGGAGGAGGGAGGAGAGGGAAGTGGGAGGGGTGGGGGTGAGGGGAGAGGCGAGAGGTTTAGTGTGTGGAGCAGCTTGCGCTCCGCCCGGGCTGTCAGTCCCGGCTCCAGCCGCCGCGAGACCTTCCCGGAGACGCGCGCACACACCGCGCACCCCCGGCGCCCCGCACACCCTCGCTCCCTTGCTCACACACACGCGCGCACACTCAGCCTGGCCGAGCAGGAGCCACTGACCATTTTGCAAGTGCCGGGACCAGCTGCGGCGCGGTGGGCACAAACACCCCGTGTTCCCATTCGGGGCTTTCGTCTGGGAGACGACGACGAGGGGAGAAGGTGGGCTGCGACGCGGACCAGGCGCCCGGCACTGGTCGGGCAGCCTTCCTGGCACCGCCGCTCCCCGGGACGGGCGCGGGCCTCAGCGGAGAGTAGAATAAAGAGGAGCGGCCGCAGCCGCTGCGCGAGGAGGATGGGGACTCCCCCATTTCCAGCTCTGGAACAGAAGGATGGAAGTCCTGGATGGAGCAACTGCTGACTTCATTTGCTTGGAAAAAATCGTCCAGGGGAACTCATATTTGGCTACTCTGAGCAGTGGAGGGGGTGTCCATGACGTGGCAGGTGGAAAATAGACAACGGAAACCTCCAGTGTGAACTGCAAACTGTGTCCAAGCAAGGGGAAAATGATCTCTCTACATGTTTCAATTCCACTCAAAGGGTTGCAAGCATCTGTGTCATAAACTTACTTCTATGTCTTATACCCAGTTCAGCAGAAACCAGAGGAGTCCTGTCTGGGGACCCCATCATTATCCCGGAGACCCGCCGCCAGCCTTCGTTTGCCCACGTCCCCCTGGAGCGGATGTCTGTTTGGGGTACTACAGTTTATCCTGTAGAACTATGGCCAAATCTCCACCAATGCTTTGCTAATTTCCAGCACTTTACTCCCGGGACCTACATGCGGGGCTGGAATTTATTCCAAATGCACCTGAAGAAATGACATTTTAAACCGTCTTTAAAATATCTTCTAAAAAAATTCCTGAAAACAGGATTTGATAGGCTTAAAAACATGACAGGTAAGAACTTTCTCTCTTTCTAGTCCCAGAACGCCCGTCGCAGGAAAGGCCGAAGCAGAGTAGGACCCAGGAGGAAGGAGAGCCCGGGGACCCGTGTGCCCTTCGGGGCTTGCAGGCGCTCGGCCGGCGGCTGCTTTCGGGAGAGGCACAGCCCTTGCTTCTGGACCACGGGGCCAGCGCCTGGGGAAGCTTCTGGGGCGCGCGCGGGGAGGCGGCGCTGCGCTCCACCTGCCCTGCCCTGCCCCGGACGCAGCCTGGGGGCGAGGCGTCGAGGGACCAACCCAATTCAATATTAGGAATTTTAATAAACCAAGGAATGGGATTTTAATTATTCAAAACCTAGCTCCTCTGGACCAGATGCTGTTGGGATGGTCCTGGTCACACAGTATTAAAGAGACCTATCACTAAGAGGACGAAAAAAGCGTCCTAGACATCCGCTGCAATTACGAATGAACCAGACTTGGTAGCACAGGGCATTGATTGCTGGTGCCCAGCCGGACGGACCCTCCTCCCCTCTCTCCCCATTCCTCCCCCCACCCAAGGCAGCCTCCTGCGGCGGCGGCCGGGACCTCGCGTCCCTGCATCGTGGCCGGGGCGGCATTTTTCATGAGCCCGGGGTGAACAGGTGCGAAGTGCGGTGGGAGCATCCGGCCCGCGGCCGGGCGCGGGGAACATGGAGAGCGAGCGCGACATGTACCGCCAGTTCCAGGACTGGTGCCTCAGGACTTACGGGGACTCAGGCAAGACCAAGACGGTGACCCGTAAAAAATACGAGCGGATCGTCCAGCTCCTCAATGGCTCCGAGTCGAGCTCCACGGACAACGCCAAATTTAAATTCTGGGTCAAATCGAAGGGCTTCCAGCTGGGCCAGCCGGACGAGGTCCGCGGGGGTGTCGGCGGCGCCAAGCAAGTGCTCTACGTGCCTGTCAAGACCACGGTGAGTGACTCGCCTTCCTCTGTTATTTGTCTGCCGGAGCAGCCCGGCGGGGAGAGAGGAGGGGGGGAGCGGGGGAGCCGTGAGCCACCGTTGGCTCGTGTGGCCCCCACCTTCCTCAACCCCCTCCCCAAGTCGTCCCCACTCGCATTAGCTAGGCGCGTTTTCCCCGCCGTGGAGTCTTTGTGGTCCTTTATTTTAAAGCGGCAGCGCACATCCAGCGCTGACCGCCCTCCCCGCCTCCTGGCTCCCGGACCTGCTGCTGGAGCTTCTTTCCCCGGGTCGGGCGGCGTCCGCGTCCTCGGGCTGGGCCATTGTCCCATGTCCTTCGCTGGGCGCCTGGCGCGTGTCCCACCGCCACCACCGCGCATAAAGGCCAGGCTGGAACCCCAGTCGCACGCTCTGATAACAGACGGTTCTGATCGATCGATAGTCTGCGGTGTCTCCTTATTGGCATACAGCCCGAATGTGGCGCTAGCGGGGGATGTGGGGTTTTCCCCAGGACGCTATCGGGTTTTATTGTTAGACCGCCGCCCGTGAGACGCGGGGCAGTTCGAATGCCTTGATTGCTCCCACAGATGGTTGCCAACGACTGTTTAGATTGTAGACTAGGTCCTGGAGATTCCTCCTCCCCGCCCCCCATTTCCTTCCCCGCTCCCCACTTCCACAAATAAAGCTGCAGCTAGAAGATGAACAACAAAGAGAGATGGGTTTGGGCGCGATCAGATGGTGTGTGTTTGTTCTTCTTTCTGGGGTTGTGCTAGGCTCATGGCCACAGCGCCCTAGCCCAGGCGCTGAGAGGTACTGGCAGTGAGAGCCCAGTCTATCTCAGCTTCTGGCTGCAGACGCCGGTGGGGCTGGGGAGCAGCGGCAGCGTCGATTTTCTTTACAAGAAGATGGGAACTGTGGGCTACAAGTAGGATTGCAGATCAGATGTGTAAGACCTTTCTGCATCATGCTACGGTGGGTACTCGCCTGGAGTAGGGGTGGGGGAGGCTGTCCTGGCATCCTTTGTATTTTTGCCTCGCTTTGGGTTTCTTGAGCGTTTGCTCCTTTTTCTTCCTCTTATACTGGCAACTGTTTCCCTATGCAATATTCCTGGAGGATGCTTAGAAAGGAGACGTCTTGAAAGCTGTTCTATAGCTAATGGAAGTATATTAAATTGGAAATATGTGCATGGAAGTTTTTTTTCCAGAGCATTATTTAGAGGACTCTTAGGTTTGGAAATCTGTTTATGATTTCCTGAGATTAATTAGAAATTGTTGTTCGAAGGATGTATATTTCTTTTGGAATTTATATAGAAAGTGGGAAATGGAAATAGAGGTGAAATGGAAACACATTTAAAAAGTTCTGTTGTTTTTTTTCTTTAACGTACTATTGTTAGGTTTCTAGAAGGTAGATCTATAAATGTAGCCTTCTCCCTTAACATGTGGCACTGCTAAAGACAATGGTGAGATTATTGTCTGGCTTTACTAAATAATGAGGGCTAGATTGGCTTGAATTAGAACTGAGATTTGTTTACATCTGGATGAGCCAGAAGTCTGTTGTAGAGAATGAAGTGCTTTGAGTCATTTGTATTGGGAGTAACATTATGAACCTGATGTAAAATATAATTTATTGTTAGAAAAATTAGAATTCAAAACATAAGAACTTATTTTCCTCTGGACAGTACAAGTTAACTGAATCAATGAAACAATCATTTAAGATATATTTACTTAAAGTATACTTTAGTAGTACACTTTGTGTTTTAAAGAAACATTGTTAACTGGGAAGTTTGTTTTTCACCCCTTTTATGTTAAACTTAAGTTCCTCTATTTCATTCAGATAGATTCACTTGTGTATTGGTACAATGAGTTTATACTTGTATGGGTTTAGCTACATCCAATATATGCATTAATGCATGTGTCATTTTAAAACATTAATTAAAGACTCCAAATAACAGAAATTCTCTAAAAGTTTCAGAGGTACTAAGACAATCATGAATGTCAGCTATTCAAACTAGCATTTATATGCTCCGATACCCCTATTTTCAGTCAAAAATTATTGTGGAGTTGTTAAAGAATTACTGCTAAGACATCTAATGTAGAGTGACAACTCCGAGGGTAATAATAAAATAACACGTGTTTCTCTTTTCAGGAAAAATACCATATCTTTATAGGAGATCTAATTCATCATGTGATATTCTTAGATAATGATTTCCAAGTAGTTAAGAGCTCTGCTTTTCATTCAAGCCTGTTTTGAAATATTGAAGAGGTTTTTAATTTATGAACTCTTCTATCGCTCTTTATAAAATTTTTATACTGCTCCTGACATAGAATTATAAGCTCCTCCTTCTCTGAGAGACAGCCAATCATCATTTCAATGAGTTAAAAAATAAATAAAAGATCCCCTTTTATCATGTGTTTTCCCACATTTTGAATTATTCTTTTTTTAAACATATGTTGATTTTTCTTTATAATGACAGGAGTAAAATCACCAAGAAGACAAAAATATATTTTATTTTAATTCAAAGGCATATATTGATCAGAATAAAATACTGTACTTGAATGGTGTTTTCAAGTAGAGTAAGAAGCATCCTAAGCTACTTGAGGCTTGAGGGTTCTCAGCTGGCTTTGCTGTCGGTGAGAGAAGCTTTGCTCCTGATGTTGCAGTAACCCACTGCTGCTGGTAATTAGACATCATTACTACTGCGAAAGGGGAAAGAGAAAAGGGGAGAGGACAGGCTGAGTCTAATTAACTGTTCTAGTTTAATGAAAGAAAGAGAGACTGATAGCACCTGGGAGGCTATACTAGAACAGAGTAGACTCACTAGGCTTAATTGAAACAAGACTATCCTTCAGTCTCATAGTTAAAGAAGCTTCTACATCTTATTTTCCCAAAAGAAGAGATGTAGCTTTGCAAATACCCTCCCCTGCTAAAGTTTAAACTTAACTGATGATAAAATCAAGCAAATGACAGCTGACTTAAAATAAGGATGTTGACTACTGGAAAAGATAAACATGCCCTTTAATATTTGTCTTGGCCAGGTCCAAAGCTGAGGGGACATATCTGTCACTGATGTTTGTATTGCTCTGTGATCAGGGAGATACTGTTTGGTCACCAAGCAACAACATCCTGCAACTCAGCCATTTTAAGTCTGGAGTGGGACCTGTGCTTTTGTGCGCCTGCCCACATGTGCATAGCATGAGCGTATAGTTTGTTGAGTATCCATCCCATCTGTGTTTTTCTCATACTACCACTATTTAGATTTCTTTCATTAAAGGTGTCAAAAATTTAGAAGAATGAAGGGATAAATGACTTAAAACAGTTCTGAAAAATATATACCAAATGTCTGACATTGATTACAAGAAACTTTTAATCAGTACTAAATTCATTTAAGTATGGTTACTCTACTTCTTTGATAGTTCTCTTTTAGTTTGTTTCTAGACACTTTTGATCTTGATTAACATTTTGTTTTCTGGCAACAATTAGTTGAAACATCACACTTATAATTTAAATTACCAAAGCACATTATACCACTTAATATTATGAATGATGAACTTAGAAAATAACCAGAATTTTATTAAACCCTATTTTTTAAAAGCCTACTACATTGTATAAAACATTAGGAATTTTGATAAACTCATGTTTTTGTCTCTAAGTCTCAAGCAAGCAAGGTAATGAGTACAAAAATTGTATAATTAAATAATGTAAGTAATACTTATCTTGACCAGTATTTGTAGGAACAGACATAAAGGTCAAAATTTTGCCTTTCTTCTATTTCTTCCTTATTATTTATTCTAATACAGATCATAAAACGAATCTTAATCCAAAAGGAAAAGGCATTGTCTTTAGTTATGTCACTTATAAATGATGATTTATTCAGTTCTGCAATCTGTTTTCATGTTATTCTTGCTGTGCATACTACTAACTGATTACTGTACAGTGATTAGAATGAATATTCATGGACTGGTTCATAAACAGTTACTGTTTTTGTTCTCTGACTATGGTTTTGGTTGTAAGTCCTTCATGCTACACCAGAGTGAAAGAAATAATACCTCACAACGAGTCTCTGTATACCTTTCCACCTGGTCCAACTTCATGCCTGCGGCACACATCACCTATATTAAACTTTGATCTGGCATTTGCTACAGAGCCTGCTGTCTATTATGATACTTTGTATCTATGACACAGAGACAAATCACAGTAGTAGTTACTGAAATAGAAGCACATTTTTGCTTATCTTCTAAACTTCCATAGTGGGCATTGCTGCTGGTAGCAAATATTTTGTTCTCTTCATCAAAGTGCTTTGGGAGGACACTGTGGCATAGGATTTTGGGGTCAAACAGATCCCAAGGCAAATCTCAGCAATGTGGCGTCTTAGCTGACTTTAGTGGTTACTTGTGGAATTGTGAGGAATAAATCACCTATGAGAAGCCCCTAGCATGGTGCCATGGTCAACTCTTAGAGAATAGTGGGGATCTTTAGAAGAGGCCACTCTGGCTTAAGCATTAAGGGGCAAGGGACTTATAAAGACAATGCCTCTGAATATAAAGAGGAAATTAGACTCTGCTAGTATGTGAAGATTACCCCACACTTATTTCCTAAGGTACCGGTTCTTGATTTTATCCTTGATCCTTCCTTGTCCTATTAGTAACCACAATAGGTGGGGTGGGCAAGATTCAGCACTCATATATATTCCTTGTGTAAACTTCCCAAGCCAGCTGGGATTTTACTGCTCAAGGGTTTACTCACTGCATGGGATAGAGGAACGATGAAGAAGAAAATACAGGGATATAGAAGCAGAACTTTCAAGAGTTTCAATCCTATGTCAAGATCATAAGGTCCTTTTCTTAATGGCTGTTGTATTTATTAAGGCTGTTTTGTTTAGGAAATATTAATGTGAATCTAATATGTTTTAGGTTATATTCATTTTCATAATTGTTGGATAATAAGATAAAATAAACTTCATGGCCAACATAAATGGCAAGAAACACAGCCTAGTGAGCAGAGTGTAGATTTTAGAGCATAATTTAAATCCTGGCTCTGATATTTACTAGAAATGTGAGTTAGGTAAATTTTCTTAACTAAAAGATACAATTTACTCTTTGTAAGATGTCAGTAATAATACTTGATTTAATAGTTTTGCATAATATATATACTAACATGTTATATATAGTATGTGCTAATATCTATAAAATATGTATATATATACACATACACAAAAAAGCATGTGGTGTATGCCTAGCACATGGTAAATGCTGAAAAAGTAGTTGTTTTAAGTATTATTAACATAACAAGAATATCATGATGTAATTATAATTTGGTATATATTATGAAAAATCACACCACAACATGGAGTTAAAATATAAGGTACATTTGTATATATGTGTGTATATATTATTCAGATAGTTTGCCTACTCCATTTTTAGAAAATAAAAATGTCTTTGTTTTTGTAAAAGTGATACTTTCTCATTATTTAAAAAATCTAAGTGAAAAGGAAAGAAAAAAATGTAAAAAGTCACACCAAATCTAACCATCCAGATACAACCACCATCATCAACTAATTCTGAACATCATTTTAGATGCCTGTCTATATATACCAAATGAAGATAAGATATAATAATCAATATTATTGGTTATGTACATGGAGAGGTAGAAATAATTTTCCCAAACTGGAATGATCATATGGTAATTTAAATAAAAAAATATAATATTTCCAAATATAACACAAGAAGAAAAAAATACATGAAATTCAATGAACTGTTAATAGATAAATGTTTCTTCTCAGAGATATTTATTCCCAACAATAATAGAAAATATTGAGAAAAACTTTAAGAGACTGAATTACATTTATTTTGCCAACTGTAGGTTTCAATTTTATATAATATCATTGACTTTCTTCAATGATAAATGAGAAACAAGCATATTTTCACTTCTTCCTACCTCCTTGTTGCTTAAATCTTGGTTTATATTGCATAGCATTTATTATAATTATATATGATTTTATATTCATTATATATTATAATTGTTTGCATTGTCAAGGTTTTTGATATTTATGTCAAAGTATGTAATTTCATTCCTACAATTCTTTTGCTGTTGTTGTTCATTTTTAAATGCTTATCTCTTCTTTCATCTGGTTTTCTTTACCTCTGAATTCTTTGATTGGCTCTAATTCCTGATGATCATCTTTTTTTCCCTGAAGCATTCATGCATTGTATTCTTTGAGGTTTGTATGCAGTTGAGAATGTTCGTCCTTTGCCTTTTAT
This sequence comes from Lepilemur ruficaudatus, assembly GCA_963574885.1. Taxonomy (NCBI): domain Eukaryota; kingdom Metazoa; phylum Chordata; class Mammalia; order Primates; family Lepilemuridae; genus Lepilemur; species Lepilemur ruficaudatus. The sequence goes on from CAUYRT010033837.1 coordinate 8,956, forward strand.
ACCTGAAGGACAACTAACCAGGAGTAGATTCTTTATTTCACTCTTTCCTCTAGAACATTGTAGATACTGTGTGTGCTGTGTAAGATTCTAAGGCAAACTGGTTTTCCCCAATTTCATGAATTGTTTACTTCTTTATCCTCGGAATGAAATCATTGCCCTAAGATATGTTTGAAACCTTGTCTCTGTATTTCTCTTGGGTAATTGTGCTCCTGTTCATGGCTTCGGTCCTGTCTGTGTTCTGGTACCTAATACATATCTTCTCAAGTCCAGATCTGTACAGTTGACTCTTGAGCAACACAGGTCTGAATTGTGATGATCCATTTATATGTAGATTATTTTCAATAAATATATTGGAAAATTTTTTTGGAGATTTGCGATAGTGTGAAAAAACTTTCAAACTGTATAGTCTAGAGATATCAAAAATTTAAGAAAAATTAAATATGTTGTAAATGCATAAAATATATGTAGATACTAGTTTATGTGTTAAGTGACAGTTGTTATTGGTAAGGCTTTTGGTCTACAGTAGACTATTAGCAGTTAAGTTTTCAGGGAGTCAAAAGTTATATATGCATTTTTGACTGCACAGGGGTGAGCACACCTAATTCCCGAGCTGTTCAAGGGTCAACTACATTTTGTATTTTCTATTGGGTGTTACCACCAAGATATCCCCAATCTCAAATTGAGCATATCCAAAAATGAATTTTTCTTCTCTCCATTTCCCCATCCTAGCTCCTCCAAGCTGACACATCTTTTTTTATTCCTTTTTTCCGTGGATGGTAGCACAATTTGCTTACACATATAAACCAAACATCTGTGTGGCAGGCTTGATTTCTCCCTTTTTCTCCCTGTTTATAGTCAATACTTGACAGAATATTGCTGATTCTACCAACTTAATGTTTCCTGAAACCATCAGTTTCCTACCATTCCATCCCATCCCACACTGTCTCATTCCATACCAGAAAATAATGCCTATTGCCTGATAATTTGGTAATTTTCCCCAAAACTGTTTTAAAGGAAGGGAGTTAATCTCTGATACCTGGCATAATGTGTGATGCATTCTTGGTGCTCAGTATTAATAGAATAAGTAAAAATCACTTCCCAGTCTGATACCACATGATGGGACATTCTTATTTACTACCATAACCCTTCTGCACATTAGCTTCCCATGTCGCACCACACAGAGCTTTCTAATTTTATCTATATCTATATCTTTCCGTCCGTCAATCCATCCACCTAGTCATCTATCTGTTTTAGTTGTGGTAAAAAACACACAACAAAATTTACCATATTAATAATTTCAATTGTACAGTGAAGTAGTGTTAAGTATACTCACATTGTTGTGCAGTGGATCTCCAGAGCTTTTTTTATCTTTCACAACTGAAACTCTATGTCCATTAAACAATAATTCCCCATTTCCCTCTTCTTCCAGCCCCTGGTAAACTATAATTTTGCTTTCTGTTTCTATGAAATTGACACTACTTTAGATACCTCATATAAGTGTAATCACACAGTATTTATATTTTTATAACTGACTCATTTCACTTAGCATAATGTCCTCAAGATTCATCCCTGTTGTAATAATACGTGACAGGATTTCCATTCTTTTTAAGGCTGAATAATATGCCATGGTATGTATATATCCCATTTTGTTTATTCATTCATTTATTGACTGCATTTGGGTTGCTTCCACTTCAAGATAACTGTGAATAGTGCTGCTATGAACATGGGTGTGCAAATATTGTTTCAAGATACTACTTTCGATCCTTTTGGATATATCCCCAGAAGTGGGCTTGCTAGATCATACAGTAGTTTTGGTTTTAATTTTTTCAGGAACTTCCATATTGTTTTCTATAGAAGTTACACCATCTTACAGTTCCACCAAGGGGGTACAAAGGTGGGAACTCTTTCAGGCTAAGAAATGCTGACTTTGTTCCTCATCAAGAGTTCTTTAATGAGCATGGTTCTTCTTTAGCCAATTGCCAAGTACTGAATGTAGTACAATTAGTAATAACATATCAATTATTTACATTTATCACATTTTTACTATAGGTTAATGATTGGGCTAATCATATTAAACAAAATGCCCCTTTAATCTTTATAGTAGTTTTGTGGTATTAACACTTTTTTATTATACACAAAATTTTTATTGAAAATTGTAGTGTAAATTAAGGTGAACTTCTAAAAATCACACAGCTTGGAGTGAGAAACCATTTCAGTTGGATTCCAAAGTCCTTGCTTTTAATGGCTTGTCTCCAAACTCTTAAAATAATTTACCCCAATTGCTAAAAAGAAATTTGAACATTGTCCCAATATGTAAATTTTTATAAACTACATATATATACACACACCCCACTGTTCCCATACTTACCCTATTATAAAATATATTTAAAATATAAATATATTGGGCTGAGACTAAAATATAAATCCAAGCTTTAATATTTCCCTCTTCACCTCAGTAGCTTATCTCATGCACTGCCTGGTATATGGGAGACAATTATTCTAATCCTTAATATAGTGTCACCTAGCAGTAGAACATTGTGGTTAACACCTTACACTTCAGCTAAAATATTACCTCCTGAATTACAGGGAATGTCTCTGTAATTAACTATCACAACATTAAAATAATACCTTAACCGTACAGACCCATAACATCTATAAAAAATTATAGAAGTTGGATGTTTGTATTGGAAGAGAGATTATTTCTTGAAAGACATGGTTAGGGGATAGTGCACAGTCTAGAATAGCCAAAGTGTAGGATACAGTGGGAGATGAGGTTGGAAAAGTAGGCTGGAGTGAAATTATGGGAAGCTTCTAGTGCCATGTTGGTGTTTAAACTTCGTTCTGTAGGGAATGATAGCAACCAAAAGTGTTTGAGCAGGGATGTCGTGATTTAGGTAGCCTTGTGGATAGGAACTTGGTGTCTCTCAATGGCTTATGAATGCTACAAAATATAAATCACATGGATAACCACCATAAAAGTTAAACAGTTAATAATAAAACTAATAACAGTTAAACAGTTCCTTCAACTCAACATATTGTTTGAAATATTATACAGGTGTTAAAATCAAATTAACAAGTTTTAAATAATATAATTCAATAGCTTGATGTTGCTGAGTCATGCTCTACAGATCTCAGAATTCAATAATTCCAATAAAATAATAAAGATAGGACTCTGAAACTTAATATATTTAAAGGCACTTGAAATGAATATGGGTTAAGTCATCTTGTAATAAACAGGTTTTTTTTGTTGTGTGGGAGCTTTAGGAGAAATAATTGTTGACCTCTTATGTGTAGACTTCCCAGTGGAAAAATACTTTTAAAAACTCAAGAGGAAAATTCTATATAGAATACTTATTCAAACACAGACCTTTTCAAAGTAAACTGAATGCTACAAATATTTCTTAAAACATAGAGTTTATACTTTAAGGCAATATTCTGAGTTTTACCCCAAGTTGTTTCTTGCTTATACTTCTTTAAATTTTATACCTTAGTTCATTTTGTGTTGCTGTGACAGAATACCACAGACTGGGTAATTTATAAAGAATGGGGATTTATTTCTTACAGTTCTGGAAGCTGGAGAGTCCAAAGTTGTGGGGCCCACATCTGGTGAGAGCCTTCTTACTGCGTCGTTCCTTGGCAGGAAGGAGGTAGAAGGATAAGAGAGCACATGCACATGAGAGAAGGGAAGGGTGCCAAACTCATCCTTTTATCAGGAACCCGCTTCTGTAATAATTAACCCATTCCTGAGATAACAGCATGAATCTATTCATGAGAACTGAGGTTTCATGATCTAATCATCCCTTAGAGGTCCCACTTCTCAACACTGTTGCATTAGGGATTAAGTTTTCAAAATATGAGGCCAGGTACGGTGGCTCAGCCTGTAATCCTAACACTCTGGGAGGCTGAGGCGGGAGGATCACTTGAAGTCAGGAGTTGGAGACCAGCCTGAGCAAGAGTGAGACCCGTCTACTAAAAATAGAACAAATTAGCTGGGCATGGTGGTGTGAACCTGTAATCCCAGCTACTCGGGAGGCTGAGGCAGGAGGATTGCTTGAGCTCAGGAGTTTGAGGTTGCTGTGAGATAGGCTGATGCCACGGCACTCTAACCCAGGCAACAGAGTGAGACTGTGTCTCAAAAAAAGAAAAAAAGCTTTCAACATAGAAACTTTGGTGAGCATACCCAAGCCCCAGCAATACCCATACGTCTGTCTCTACCACTAAAGGTTCTTTGATTTTTGTACCTTGTGGTAGGTAGAATACTAAGGTGACTCCCAAAGGACCCTCACCCTTGTATAAGCCCCTCCCCTTTGAGTGTGGGCAGAACCGGTGAGTATAAGTCCCATAGCTTCCAGAATTATGTCATATGGCAAAGCTGACTTTAAGAAAGAGGGATCTTTCAAGTGGGTCTGATCTAATCACATTAGCCTTTTAAAAGCAGGTGATATTTTATTGGCTAGTCGCAGAAGAGGAAGTCAGATTGATTTAAAACCTGAAATGTGTTTAATGCCAAGGAGGTAGGAGGTTCTGTCTTGCTGAGCTAGAAGGGACCATGTGGTTTTGAGCTGAGAGGAGCCTTTGGATGCTGAGCACCTGCTTGGCCAACAGGTAGCAAAACCATGAGGACCACAGTCCTACAACCACAAGGGCATGAAAGCTGCCCACAACCTAACGGAGCTTGCAAGTAGATCTTTCCTTAGTGGAGCTTCCAAATGAGAATGCAGCTCACTGACACCTTGAATTCAGCTTTATGAGAAACTGAGCAACTAAAATGTGGTGGTCTTCTGACCCATGGAAGCTGGGAGATAATGTTTAAGAAATTTTAAGCCACTAAATTTGTTGTAATTTGCTACCAGTAAAAGGTAACTAATACATAGTCCTTTAATGTAAAATTTCCCAAAACCATTTGTATAATAAAACAGGTCAAGTTTTTAAAAGCATATTTGACCAAGATTATTTATGGTTTGAGATACAGCTGGAAATACTTTAAATGTTCTTTCCCTCTAATATCTAATGCATGGTCATTTTTTATAGTTTTTGATGTGATGATCAATAATTTAGTAAAATATGTAACTTCTGACAGGTCATTTGACATATTTAGTGACTAATGACTCCCATTAGGAATATATATATAAATGTATTTTATTTCTTAATGTTTTTCTCTTCAAGTATTATTTATTACATTATATTCCATCTGTCTCCTAAACAAGGTAGCTTACTAGTTTAGGTTTTTAACAGGATAGAGACAAAGAAGTACACATATCAAAAGAAATTATTATTCACATAATTATAATTGATTTACATTAACTATTTTTGAAAATGTAATAGAAAATATAACATCTGTTCTTATTTGTTAGAAATAACCATTTATTTCAAAATTTTAAAAATATAATGTGCATTTTGAAGAAGAGCTGCCCAATGTCTGTGGAATAGAATATAGAACATAATAGTCATAGACAAGTCTTTTTCTTTTGTTAAGATATTAGAGTTAAATAGAAATTAGATTCCCCTCTCTGTGTTGTTTATTTTGATTTTTTTTTCCTTTCCCTCTGAGGTTTATTCGATAGGCTCTCATGTTCCACTCTTCCTAATTTTAATCAAGTATACATTAATGGTAGTTATTTTCACAGTTAAAGATTTTTGAAGTGCTTTGGAGCTATTAGAAAACTGGAAGGTTGAGGAAGATATTCAGAGTTTAAGTTCAGGAAGTTGAAAGCTTAATTGTCATAATAAGGAATAACCTTACTGGTTCTTACTGGACCTCACTTCAGTTGCCAGATGGTTGGAGGGTTTTAAGGGTTTAATCTTGGGACATGGGGCAAAGCTAAGTGGCACATATGGGGATCTGATGTCTAGTCTGGTCATATTAGTACCATGCTCTACCCAATTGACCTAATTAGATGAGATTTTCAAAACTAATATCAAAGGTTTGTTTGAATATCAGATGTGGGTCATTGTTCTCTTAGCAGTCTCTGCTTCCATTCTCATTGGTGTTTACCTGGGGCCAAGAAAAGAGTTTTGCTATGTTTGTTGTAGCTCATTTTTCTCTATAAAAGCTACCATTACAAAATAATTAATTTGGTTATGTTTGGTCTCATTAATTTGGAATATGTAATTCAGAGTTAGCAGTAATTTTCATAGGGGTAGGATGATATTTACCCTGAACTACCTATTAAAGGAGTATCTATCTACAAATTCCTAATAATAAAATAGCAGAGGGAGCATGTGTTTCTACAATAACAAGAAAAAACTTTTTCTTAAACTGGTTCTATCCTCATGTAAACAGTTCATGTATTAATGTCTATTCCATTATAAATGGCTCTCTACTTAATAAAGTAGGTGCTATGAATAATTACCCTTTAGCTAATTTGTATTACTGTTATCATACATATCGTATAATATGATCTCTAGAATTTTCAAATAAGAAAAATAAGGTCACCCTCTAAAATTTAAAATCAACACAGTTACTCAGTACAGTGATATCCAAAGTTACTTTAAAGTGACAGAATGGCTGCAAAGCTATAAGATAAGACTATAACCTACTTGAAAACAGAATTAAAGCTCTCATATAGTTTCATTAGTGAATTAAGCAAAACTCTCTCTTCCCTCTGTACAATACACTGACCAATTCCCAGGGCATGGATAGAGTCATTTATAATAGTCTACCCTGTGGTTATTTGCACTTTGTGCACATAAAATTGAGTCGTAGGCATAGTATTTGTTATGTTTTTCCCATACCTTTTTTTTGCTAATTTCACTTATAATTATGTGATTTAAATATTTCATAAACTAATAAAATGAGTTCAAGAACTTAAATACAATGCCCTGTGGACACTCAAAGGTGAATTACTAAAAAAAGGCCTGTGGAAAATAGGAAAAAAATAAGAAACCTGGAAGGTTTCTGTACTACCTAGTTTGCTTTACAAATAATGACTGACTTCCCATTCTACTTTAACGAAATTGAAACTGGAAATCATAGACAATGCATTGTGGAGAGTTTATATACTTGCAATGCCAATCAGTGGACCCATACTTAAAGAAAATATCTTTGTCCTATCACAAACGTATATCAAATAACTATACATTAATATATACTAAATAAAATTTAACATTAAAGTATGTATGTATTATCTTTTATGACTTCCACCTTTACCTTCTTTTGGTGTACTGAATAACTTCATGGTGGATAACAAGAGCTTTTTGAGTTAACATACCAAGTGATAATAAGTAGTGTTCATCACCCATAGAACTATGAGTTAAATATATCAATACTAGATGTAGCCATAAATAATATATTTTCTTGATGACATAGAACTTAGTGTTTCCTGAAAGTTTTATTCTTGTTATGGAGGAAAATATTTTCATCTGCAAGAGCCTGAGGGCTCTTAATTACTTGCTATTATATTATCCTCTTTAAATTCATATTTAACAATCCCCTTCTGATTATTTGGGCTCCTAACTGGCTTGACCAAAGAGAGAATGCACTGGTTGAACTTTTTCCAATGGTTGGATATTTAACAGTTGTATTTCTCAGTATAAATTAAATCTTGGGTTTTGTATTACTTCAATCTTTTGTGAGTTTCAGTTAAGTTCAGTGTCTGTATTTTAATCAACTTACATACACCGATGAGATCTCCAAAAAAAATCACTGATGGCTGTTGAAAAGGGAAAGCAAAAAATGAATGCCAGGAAGGGAACCAAATGGGGCCCACTATGACCTACCTGACTTGCTTAGAGGTTTTCCTTCTAGTCAACCATTTTCTCTTGGTTTTCAATTTCCTTGACTTCCTGGCTGCTCTCTTCTAAGTGGATTATTTTCTAAACTATAGTACCTAATATATTTTTTAGAGTTATACCAATGGTTTAATATAGCTTTCAATTTTGTTCTTTTTCATTTAAAATTATTATTAATACCATTAACATTTCTCAATATTACTCCATAGTACTGATATTTATTTTGATGGCTTTATAAATACTTAAATATTTGTACTATAATTTTCTTTATCATTTCCATATGATATGTCATTTTCTTTATTTCCTGTTTTAAGTCTCCCTTCCCACTGAATTATGATAATACTTTTTCTTTTTAAAATTGTAGGTGTTTGTGAATTAGAATTGAGTTTTTTTTGAAACTTGGAGGAGTTTACATCATTCTTCTTAGTAAGATCCCCTAAATTTTTTTGACTGTTGTTCCTGTCATCTAGCTCAGGACATCTTACAGTTTACCATGTTTACCAGTCACCTGGGGATCTTGCTAAAATGGACATTCTGGGTCAGGGCAGGTCACAAGGTTTCTTGTTTTTAAAAAATTACCATGTGGGATTCAGTGCTGTTCAAGATGGTATAAGTTGTCTATGGAACATCCCGTCCACTGATTACACCAAGCACTCTGGAAAGAATATAAACCACAACTAGCTGAGAACTCTGAAAAGCAAACAATAGCAGGGAGAATGGGAATGGAAATCAACTACAGGTACAAAGGGTAAGATTTATGTCCCTTGCTCTCTTTTATCTCCTGGATTTAATCCAAGGTGAGCCTCAGTGATGGAACTACACAGTGAGAGCAGACAAATTTGTACAAGTCCTGAGTACAACTTCTAAACCTCTTTTAGTCCAGAGGACCAGGAAAAGGAGCCTCTGCCACCTAGAGAATGTGAGGGTACCACTGTTTCTTTTTTTCTCCTATTTTTACAAATCGCCTACCCTGGGGGCAGCCCCAGTGATGAGGCTGCACCACTGACATGATGGTAGCAGTGCTAGCAGAGAAGAACCTCAAAATTTGAGTGGAAAAACCCATCTCTTTGCCCTGAGGAACAGGTAGCAAAGAGCGCTTGTGGCAAAAGAGTGTGTGTGAGATCCCTGTCCCTACTTTCTCTCTTTCGTACGGCTACATTTTCCTGAAGATGGCCCCAATCCCATGGAACTGTGCAGTAGTGCACAAAACTAAAACTCTAAGAGGAACTAAGGTTCTTAGGCAAGTGGAGTCAGAAAATGGGAATCTGTTTAGAACCAGAAAGTGTGAGGGAAATTCCAGAGAAAAGAACCCCTAAACCTCATATTTACTGTTCACTGTCAAGCTATGAATGTGCAAAATATGCCCAAAGCACCATGGCAACGTCTTTGAGAACTGAATTATGATAAAAATCACTGTACAAGTCTTAGACTAACCCCTGAGCTGCACATATGCAAGGTAGACCCCCAAAGGAGCTTAACAAAATTTGAAAACTAAACTGATATTAAATCACTACCATGAAGGCAATGTAGAACTTGTGGTGTGAATCTGATAGGATTTACTGTACGCTATCAAAATACAGCGTTTTTTCTAGAGGATTTTAACAGGACCTAGAGTCTCACAACATAATATTAGAAAGGTTCAGGATATACCTGAAATTATTTGGCATATAAAGAACAGTGAACATGGGACAAATTCTTAAGAGGAAAAATCATCAACAACCTGATATCAACCCTGAGATGGGCCAAATGTGGGAATTATGAAGGATTTTAAGTTGCTGTTATAACCATAGTCTATGCAGAAAATGCAAACAGTTTCGGAATGAATGAAAAGGTAGACTTTCTCAGCAAAGAAAGAGAAACTATAAAAAGTAATCAAATGCAAATATTTGACCTAAAAAAAAGGGATAAAAATTTACTACATGGGCTGAAGAGTAGCATGGTAATGACAGATGAAATAGTAAGTTTAAAGATAGATCAATAGCAATTACCCTATCTGAAAAACAGAATAGAAAAAAAATGAAAAAATAAACACAGCTTCAGAGATCCATGGGACAATATTAAAAGGTCTAACATTTGTGCCACTGGAGTCATAGAGGGAGCGAAGAAAGAAATGAATGCAGAAGAAAAATGTAGAAAAATAATGGCTGAACATTTCCCAAATTTGTTGGCAGACCAAGATGCTTGGTGAAATCCAAACAAGATAAACTCAAAGAAAATTATTCTAAAACACATCATAATGAAACTACTGAAAGAAAATCATCTTGAAAGCAGCTAGGGGAAAATTACCCACCATAAGTAGACAAGCAATAATTCAAATTACTGCAGACTTCTCAACAGAAGCCATGGAGCCCATAGGACAATGATACAATCTTTTTAAAGTGCTGAAAGAAAAGAATTATTTATCCAATTAAAATATGTTTTTTTTAGGCAAGAAGGCAATATAAAGACATTGTTTGATGAAGAAAAACAATGGATTAATTGCCAGCAGACTTAGTGTAAAGTAAATGCTAAAGGAATTTCTTTAAGATGAAAGGAAATGGTCCTAGAAGGATATTTGGAGCTTCAGTAATGCAGGGAGAATAAGAGAAATGATAACTAGGCTAATTTTTTATCTTCTAAATTTTTAAAAATATGTATGGCTGTTGAAAATAAAAATTATCACATTTTCTGATGGGGTTTTCTATCCATGTAGATGTGATATGTATAACTCTACATAACACATATAGGATGTTCCCTGACCACAAAGGGTTTAAACTGTAAATCTACAAGAGAAAGTTATTTGGAAATTCCTTAAGTATTTAAAGATTAAACAACATATTTCTGAATAATCCAAGCATGAAAGAGGAAATCTCGAGACAAATGAGACAGTATTTTGAGCTGAATGAAAAATGATAATGTAACATATCAAAAGTTGTAGGACACACCTTAATCAAGACTTTGAGAAAAATTTATGGCAGTCAGTGTGTATATTTCAAAAGATGAAATGTCTCAAATCAATAATCTAAGTTTCTACCTAAGAAATGAGAAAAAGAAACTGAGTGAAAGCAAAAACTTAATTTTACTTAATGCCTGGCAAATTCGAAGTGCCCTTTTGTCTGAAGTTTTAAGATTTGAGGCTGGTCCATATAGTAACATAGCCACAGAGTGGGGAGGTTATTGGGCCTTGGTTATCTGCTGATAGCCCTGGCATCTGCTTATATACTCATTTCCCTATACAGTTTGCTCATGTCAAGTAGATTGGTAATTTGATACACTTGCTTCTTAACATAGGGAATATACAATTTAGGGACCCTCTTAAATATCTTTCTTGAAGTCATGGGTTGAATTCACCTACTCTTCTGGAGACTGTATCATGCTAATATGCATTGGCATTTCAGTTATCTCTGTTCTTCTGTTCACGAGCCACTTTGGGTGTAGAAAACTTTAAAAGACATGCCATCCCCTTGCTACATAAGGAATTTCAGGAGTTCCCAAAACTATCTGGGTTTAGCTTCCTAGAATTCTTAGACATGGGGGAGCATATAGAGCATGGCTACTTCTCAGGAATCCGTGAATATGTAAGTTACATGTTCTTCCTTTCATGCCTCTCTCTTCACCTGCTGAGAGAACTGTTATCTCATTGGAAGTATGAAAAGTGTTTATTATGTCATCAGCATTCCTTCAAGTCCATTGTTTAGGGTGTAAACATTATGTGATGAGTTCTCCAGACTTTAGGCTTCTGAAGCTCAAAAGCTTAGGCTCCTGCAATTCCAAGTAAACTTTGAAACTTAAAACCCATTTGTTTCAAAATCCTTGAACATTTTTAAAAAAAGAGTTCCCATAACAACCTTTATCCAGAACAATGAGGATGGAATGCCCTAACAACCTGGTTTAGAGAAAGGACCAGAATACACATAGAAATGCAAATGAAATAAATCAGTGAACACTTCAAAATTTCTCCTCAGTATATGTGAAATAGGGACAGTATATGTGAAATAGGACTTCACATGGTTATTGTGATGATTAAATATGTCAATGCACATGGTGCATGTGACAGTTTCTGACAACTAGTGATTTAACTATTCTTCCTTTTTTGCCATTATTGTAATCTCTTTCTTTCTTATACAATCGGTATGAACATATGGGACTTATTCAATTATCTATGAAACAATTCAGAAAAACAGTATGGATGAAGGTCGGCTTGAGCCCATAGCACTGGACTAAAACATGCTGGCTAAAGGCAGCGTAGGGACTGAATTTTCTTCACTCATTCTTTCTTTCTACCCACTTTCTGGGATAGATTTTGACTGAAGCACATTTTAAAAAAATCTTTTCATGTAAATGGAATTATTTGTTACCCTAGCCTCGAAATACAGCATATTCAAAAGTATAAAAATCCAAGGATTAGGAAACCTCAGAATATTGAAATAAAAAGGAATGATATAATACAAATATTATAGTTTTCTTAGAAAGATTATTTTGGAGACTAGGGGATGAAACAACGCATATTACAGACCAGAAGAGCTAATCACTGGCTGAGGTTGTTTGCAATTAGGGGTTTAGAACTCACTGTCAAAGAGTACAGACTTGCCTCTTACTGCACAGAGTCTGCAGAATAATCAGATCATGGGAGAAATATCATAAAAGTTACTGTGGAGCAATAGGGTGTCATAGCTATGTATTTTATATGCACATGTTTAGGTTTTGTTGAAAACCATTTTGGGGACAAATAGCATTTTTAATGGGTCAGCGCTATACGGTGGACATCAGATCAAGTAGGCTGTAATGAGGAGAGTATACGCTGCCTATACTGCCTTATCAGCTCTTGCCACATTATATTCATTTTCTTTAAACAAAGTTTATTTTTCTCACATTCAAAACAAGGCCAAAGGTAGGTAGTGTAGGGATGATGTGGTAGAGTCCGTGGGTCTTAAGGGACGAAGACCCCTTGTATTTTCCTTCTATTTAATATATAACTTCCATCCAAAAGGTCACTTGCTGGAGTTGCACTAGTTCTGATAAATATGCTGCTTTCCAGGAAGAAAGGGCTGTGAGAGAGAGAGACAGAGAGAGTGTGTGTGTGTGTGTGTGTGTGTGTGTGTGTGTGTGTGTGAGAGAGAGAGAGAGAGAGAGAGAGAGAGAGAGAGAGAGAGAGAGAGAGACTGACTGCTTCAGTTCTCCAGTCCCATTTTTTTGAACTGAAATTTTTATTGAGACTATTGTAGATTCACATGCAATTGTTTTTATCACATACAGGATGCATGATAATTATATTGATACAATTTACCAATTTTATTTAAATTTCCCCAGTTTTACTCATACTCATGTGTCTGTGTCTATCTGTATATTAAGTACAATTTCATTATGTGTTGGGGTTCATGTCTCACCACACTGAAGATACTGAACAGTTTCAATACCACAAGGCTCTGTCAATCCTTCCCTTTTATAACCACATCTACCTCTTTCCTGTTTCTCCATCCCACCACTCCCTCATCCCTAACCACCAATTTGTACAACATTTCTAAAATCTCCTATTTCAAAATAGACTCATATAGTACATAATCTTTTGCGATCGGCTTATTTTTTTCACTCAGTAAAATTCCCTGGAGATTTGTCTAAGTTGTCTTGTGTATCAATAGTTTGTTTCTATTTATTGGTGAGTGTTATTGCATAGTATGTATGTAGCACCATTTGTATAATCACTAATCTGTTGAAGGATATCTGGTCGGATTTCATTTTGGGACCGTTACATATAAGGCTGCAATAAATGTTTCTGTATAGGTTTTGTATTAACATATTTCTTTGGGATAAATGCCCAAGAGTGCAATTGCTGTGGTGCAGGTAATTGTATGTGTAATATGTTAAACTGCTTTTTGGAGTGTCTGTACTATTTTACTTTCTTACCAGCTATGTATGCATGATACAGCTTCCCTATCTTCTCTGTTTTATTTTTTATGTAATGGTGATAAGATTTATACCAATAACAACATAATGAAAGTCACGTTTTCTCTTTATGAACTATTATTCAGTTGGTGTTTGAGAATCATTGTCTATAACATAAACATGGCCATAGTAGTATCACTTTAATATTTTCTCAGATTATTTTTATTTTGGAAAATTTATGAATACTTATTGAGTTTAGTCACAGCCAGCATCATTATCTATTACCTAAAGGGCTGTAGTTCACTATCTTTAATAGTGATCTTCTCCATAGTCAAGGTTAGAAAAATTGACAGGTTATAATAACCCAGCCAGGTGAGTATCTTCATAAAGTGGAAGCTGTGGAAACAAGTATTTTCAATGCCAATGTTTATGAACTATAAAAGGAAGGATTATGTTTTTAACTCTAGAATTAAAATATTGAAATGAAAAAGATATATATATTATAGTAAATCATGTGGACATGTAATTTATTGCTTAACAAATAATTTCAGTCTGGTGGACTAAAGGGGATATGTCTCTCAAACATAAGCACCTTAATGGCAGTAACACTTACCTTAATCATCTCAGCCTCCCTAGAACCCTGGGTGGTATCTAACTCAAAGTGCTTAATAAATATTTAATGAAATAACAAAATTATGGCAAAAGTGTGATTTTGCCTGATTTTTTAGGTAAATACAAGTTGAAATCAACTATATTGGTACTAAATCTCTAATTGATTATCAGACTCTGTACAAATACAATTTAATGAAGTGGTTTTACTTGAACATTTTTAATGCTCAAAAAAGTAAAATAAGCAAATATATTTATTAATAATGAAAAAACATTTATACAAATCTAGGTAATAAGAACATTTTCCATATGACATAAACATATATCTAGATCTATATCAAAAGAGAGGGTGGTTTATTTCTTGACTTGAATGTTAGTAATAGAATATTGGTATTCTCATGGCATTGAATACAAGATTTGCATTTTGATACAGATATATTTATAGATGGAAATAGAAAATTCGTAAATATGTTTTAAATATAATTGCCCTGCAAGAATTTTGAAAAATTCCAAATCGCTCTTATCAAACTGAGAACTACCATATGAAATTTGGGAAACTCAGGAATGTATTGGATGTGATTCAGTATTCATTTAGGTGGGTCTGGGAATAAAACTGTAAAAGAAGCCATGAAAGAAACAATAATATGTTATAGCTAATGGATAAAGGATGCTAAAGAAAAATACTAAATAATTAGAATTTATTTGAGTTACTTTATGTAACTAACTCTATGTAATCCTTAGAAATGATTACGTTGCTTTTCTGACTCTTGGGATATATTAATACAATTCCTACCATCAATTCCCAGTGGCAGCAAGGTAGTGGTTAAGAACATGAATTCTAATGGTGGGTGACTGCCTGGGTTTGATTTCCAGCTCTGTCACATGTTTGCCTTGTGACTTTTGGCAACTGAGTTAGTATCTCTGTGACTCAGTTTTTTCAAGTATAAACTGAAGATAGTATCTACTTCATGGAATTTTTTATGAAAGGTTTTAAATGAGATAATATTTGTAAAACACTTAGAAAAATGCTTGGTACATGATAAATGCTATAGAAGTAATATCTAAGTAAAAATAGGTGTGCTTTGGAAACAATGATGTAAAAAAGCCAACTGAATATCATTTTTCTCTCTCCCATCTCTCTCTTTCTATCTTATCATACAAAACATCAATGCTTTATATAGAAATTTAGAAATATAAGTTTATGTTAATTGTTCAAGTTAAGATAACGGTGAGTCTGTTTTTGATCAGAAGCTGATCCTCAGTTTTGAAATTTCTCCTCCACCATAAGAAACTGTTTTCTTGGTTATGGCCATTCTGGAAAAAAAAATACCTCTTTCCTTACGGAAGCCCTCTTGCTACATGGAACTCCTATATGGATGCTTTCACTGAATTCGCCAGTTAATTCATTCTAACAATGCATTTCTCGTTCTTCCCTCTGAACTGATCATCTCTCTTACACTGACAGCTGACTTTTGGTACCACAGAGACATGGCACAAGAATGTAACCTGAATGGATTAAGAGCCAGTGTATGCAATACGTCATTTTCTCAGAGGGATTCCTTGATACATTTTCATTTCATGAACTAGAAAATTTTTAAAAAATAAACATGAGACCCATACGAATTTGCCAAATTTTTGTTTTGCCATAGAAGGATATAAGGCCATTAAAAAATAAACTATCATCTATTTACCAACATTTTATAAAATAACAGACCATTTAACCTAGCAACAACAATAATAACAAGAACAAATTAGGAAGGATTTAATCTTAGAGTCAAGATTTTTAAATTGAATAAGTTTAACTTAATGAAAAATTTACTTTTATGTTATTTTTATTATTGCTTCTCAAAAAGTAAGAATTATGTCACGGACTGGCACCAGTACTAGAACAACCCAATCTCTTTATGATGCGTATTTTGTTTGGTTTGTTTGTCAGGATATATTGGTTATAGACGAAAAGCCAATGAAATGTTGTCAAATCAACATGGCTTGTGGTCCAATTTAGAAAATGGTGAAAGCAGTAGCTGAAATTGAAGTTTCTGATGAGCTCTTCCTCACAGTAGTGTTTTTCCTCCTCTGATGAAAAGTAAAATGTTTATTTCTGTCAACTCTTATTTTGCTTACTGCTGTGATGACACTCTGCAGATGGTGCCAGGGGCTGAAAAACAACAAAAAAATTACTAAAATGAAAACTGAAGAGAACGGTAGAAATCCTATGAAGGGAATGGTAAATATATACCGTTTACCCCATTTTAAGATGCTGCTACTGTTATTGTTGGTATCCAGTTATGTGAACAGGCTGAAAAGAGTTAGTTGACAGCAGCCGTTATTTACACTGTATTTCCAGCCAGCACCCCCTCTCATTCTGATTGTACAATTTGATATGAAACAATATTTTTTAATGCACAATTAAATGAAAGTATGATGCTTTGCTTTTTGATTGTAGGAAGCCTTCTTCCCACCTCATAGAATTCACTAAGGTCACTGTTTTGGTGGGTTCGTTTTAACCTTATGTCATAATAAAGAACATTCTAGAATATTCAAGTCTTTTTCAGTTCTACAGTGAGCTATACCACTGACTTCTACACTTGTGTCATGACAGTTAGAACCATAGGCTCACAGAACATTGAAGAGTTCATCTTCTGGTGTCATTTAAGAGTTTTATATGTTTTTTATGGTTTGGGCTGGGATAGAATGTAGTAAAAACTACATTTAATGCTGTGGATACAGAGATTCTTTCCTTAATTAAGGAGCACTTTATTATTTATTTGTTTACTTTTTGTGGGAAGATAAACTTGCTTATGTTACTTTGTAAACCCTTTTTAGATCATTATTGCCCGTCTTTTTAGTTAATGCTACCATCCCATTTTGGCCAGATTTATCTAATTAAAATACTAATTAGGCTAGACACTAGCACTTTAACAGCTGTCTGCAGGCCAGCAGATATGGCCCTGGTACCACATAAGGTAGAGAACTGGGATTGAGACTTCTCATAAAGTTGAAGCCATCAAGGGATTTCATTCTCAGTGAATGAAATGAACATTCTGGGATGTAACAGGGAACAGACTGGGATGTAACAAGGAAAAGTGTCTGTTTTAGGCTTAGCTCTGGATTGGAAAGAAAAATTCCCATGAGGATTATAACCATAGATTCCCCCACATATGTTGATTTGGTATTCCAATATATAACAGCACTGTGATCTTGGAGATTCAAAGCTAAGAAATTAACACAGGTGAATCACGATTGGTAGCACCTGAGGGCGGCAGAAGCTTTTGCAAATTCTCATTGGAATGATACACTCTCAACTCAGGCCCCAGGATTCCGACAGAGAAATCCCAACTGAACTTGAATCTGCAATCCAAAATTACAGATGATAAAACCATAACTAAGAGCGAAAATTGCAGAGTGGAATTAGACTCCCAAGAATTTAAAATACTGTAATTGTTGTCTGCAGACTACATGGTGAATATGTTTTAATGCCCTTTAAAATATAGAATCAAAATATAAGAAATGAGACATTTATGAAAAAGATGTGGAGATTTTTAAAAGAACCAGATAGTTCTAAAAGTGAATAAAATCATCAAAATCTGTATTCGTTTCCTAAGGCTGACGTAACAAAGTGCCAAAATCTGGGTAGCTTAAAACAGCAGAAATTTATTTAGTTCTGAAGGCTAAAAGGACAAAATCAAGGTGTGGGTAGGGTTGCTTCCTTCTGAGAGCTGTGAGGGAGAATCTGTTTCTTGTTTCTCACCTGGCTTCTTGTGGTTTTCTGGAAATCTTTGGCATTCCTTGGATATGATGGCATCACTGCAATGTTCACATGGTATTCTCCCATTGTCAGTGGATAAGTTAAACTGCAGATTTGACACAATTTAATAGAGAATTTATGAACAGAAGGGTAAACTTGGGAAATTTCCTTAGACAATAGATGAGAAAAATGTTGCAAAATAGGAAAGAGAGGTTAGGACACATAAAGAATAGAATGAGAAGGTCAAAAATACATTTAGAGTTCTATAGATACAGCATAGAAGATAAAGAAGATGAGCCTTTCAAATGTATATTTTCTTAGAATTGCTGAGGATCTTTCTTAGAATTGCTGAGGATTCATCTCTTTGAAAGAGATGAATCAAAAAATTTAGAAAATACAAGGTACATGAAAATAAATCTATACCTAAATAAATAGTAGTGAAACATCAGAAAACCATAGACAAAGAGAAAAAATTTAAAAGCAGACCAAAAAAAAAATACTATTTAAGAAAGACTAAGTAAATAGATGGCTTAATGAAAGGGCAATAATGGAAACCAAATGACTTCAAAGAGTGTAATGAGACATTTTCATATGAAAATTGAGAGACTTTACCATTAATAGACCCTTACCAAAGAAATGTTAAAGTACATATTTCATGAAAAAGGAATACAAAGATCTCAAAATAAATGACCAGAATGTCAGAAGAAATGGAAATTTAGAAAACATGAGGGCATAATATTATTATAAAATGATAATCATATTACTGGAAATTAAAGAAAAATAGCAAAGTTCTGAATAAAAATAACATTTTAAATGATATTTAAGGAATTTAGGGCTGAGTTATTGTTTAGTTTTGGACTTTATTAAATATACATATTAAGACTATAAATTTAACCACTAAAAGAATAGAAATGAAAAAAAATTCAGTTTGTGAGGCAAAAACAGTTAAATCAATTCAGTATATTGCCAAAATAGCATAAAGGGAAGAAAAAGAAGACACATACAAAGGATAAGGAATAGCACAAAATAAACTCATAGAATTAAATACAAATATATAATTAAATACAATAAAATGTGCTAGACTTTTTTTTAAATTTCAAAATATTATGGGGTACAAATGTTTTCGGTTCCATGAATTGCTTTTATAATGCTTGATTCAGGGCTGTAAGTGTGTCCATCACCCAGATAGTGTTCATTGTACCCAGTAGGTAAGTTTTTGCCCATCCCCTCCTCCCTCTTCCCCTCTGCTTGATTTCCACTGAGTTTTACTTCCCTCTGTGCACATGTGTGCTCATCAGTTCCAATTTAATAGCTAGTACATGTGGTGTTTGTTTTTCCGTTATTTAGATATTTCACTTAGGATAGTGGTCTCCAGTTCAATCCAAATTGCTACAAAAGGCATTAATTCATCCTTTTTATGGCTGAATAGTATTCCACGCAGGGTGTGTGTGTGTGTGTGTGTGTGTGTGTGTGTGTATCACATTTTATTAACGTCCATCATGAATTGATGGACACTTGGGTTGATTACACATCTTTGCAATTGTGAATTGTGCTGCAATAAACATGCAAGTGCAGATGTCTTTTTGATAAAATGACTTTTTTCCCTTTGGATAGATACCGAGTAGTGAGATTGCTGAATTGAATGGTAGTTCTACTTTCAGTTCTTTGAAGAACCTCCACACTGTTTTCCATAGAGATTGTACTAACTTGCTGTCCCACCAACAGTCTATAAGTGTTCCTTTCTCTCTGCATCCACACCAGCATCTGTTGTTGTTGGACTTTTTAATAAAAGCCATTCTAACTAGGGTAAGGTGACATCTCATTGTGGTTTTAATTTGCATTACCCTGATAATTAGTGATGTTAAGCATTTTTTCATATGTTTATTGGCTATTTGCTTTTTAGAAGATTCTGTTCAAATAGACAGGCTACAGAATGGGAGAATATAGTCACAAGCTATACATCTGATAAAGAGCTAATAACCAGAATCTACAAAGTACTCAAACAAATCTTGCAAGAAAAAAAACAGCTTCATTAAAAAGTGGGCAAAAGACATGAACTTTTTGATTGAAAAGAAAAATTAGCATGTTAAATTATAAAAAATTTAAGTCCAACTAATAAGGTGATACACCAAATTATAAGGACATAGGCTAAAATTAAAGACTAGGATGAATATTAATATAACTGATGAATCTATATTTATGTCAAAAAACTAAAATTTCATTGTTAATATTATGGATAATAAGAGTCATTATATAAACATAAGGGAAGACATAATTCTAAACTTGTATGCCATTAATAATATAATGTTATGCATAAAGCAAAATTTGGCAGAATTACATGGAACAATTGACAAATATACTACAACAGTGAGAAGTTTATCACATATCTTCATTTAGATACTTCACTTAGAATAATGGACCTAAGCTCCATTTACTTTTTGTGTGATTTGATTACCATTTACTGAAGAAATATAATATGTAATACAATAGTAAACAAGCTTGGTCTAATGAACATATATTTAACCTGCACTTAGTAATTACGGAATTGACATTGTTCTCAAAACTATACAAATCATTTGTAAAAATTGCGGATGTATTATACTATAAAATAGGTATCAATAAGTTTCTAAGACTCTGATTCATATATTCCATTTTGACCAAAATTTAATTAAATTAGAAATTAAAAGTGAATCATTATTTAAAAATATAATTAGAAATTTAAAAAACACTTTTAAATAACTCATGTACCAAAGAAAATTCAAAATGGAAATTAGAAAATATTTTTAAATAAATGATAATAATATTTGTTAGAATTTTTATGAGGCAGCCAAAGTAATATTTGTCACTTTTAATACTTCTCTTTGCAGAGGATGAGGAAGGCTGGAAATAAATGAGATCTCCTGTTCAAATTTAAGAAGTTAGAAAAAGAATAATAACATGAATCCAAAATAAGTAACTAATAAAAGAGCAGAAATTAATAAACCCTTTCAAGACGTTCAGAAATATTCTCAGTCACATTGGGCCTGCATACTTTCTGATAAGAAATCCACAATAATTCAAATTGTTATTATTTTGTATGCAATGTGTTGTTTTTTTCTCCAGTTACTTTGAAGATTATTTTTTTACTTTTGGTTACCAGCAGTTACACTATGATATAACTAGGTAGGATGTCTTTATATTTATTCTCTTTGGCCTTGGGGAGCTTCTTGACTCTTGCACATTTTTACATAAATTTTGTATCTTTCACCAAATGTAAGAAGTTTCTGTCCATTATTTCTCTGGATACTTTCTCTGCCTCCATTCCTTCTGTACCTTCAATTACTCATGTGATAGAACTTTTGACATTTATCAATCCATTTCCTCTCTCTTCATATGAGGTACTTTCTGTTGATCTTTGTTCCTGTCCTAAAATTCATGATCCTCCTCCCTCTACAAAGGTCTTTGCATGTGTTGTGCCCTTGGGCATGAATTCAAACCACCTTCTCTTTCCACATAGTTAACTCCTACACATCCTTAGAGTCTCACCTTCAAGCAATGTCTTTTACAGACCTAAGATAAGTTTCTGTCTCATTAGCATTCCTTCTTAATGCTTATCTCATTTTATGATAATAATACATGTACTAGTGTGATTATTTGATTAAAGCCTGTCATTCCCTGTTCCATTGGAACAGACAGAGTTTAAGTTTTTCCCCACTATTGAATAGCCCCTGGCACAAAAGCAAGTATACAATACATGTTGAGTACAAAACGTATGGCTTTGTTCTTTCATAGTATTATCAGCTCATCACCTGTATTTACTGTAGACAAGCCAAATACTAATTTGTCTCTCTTTTTTAAATCTCAACTGATGAACTATAAAAGTAAGGAGTTGGGACCTGATTTTATCTATGAATATGTTCAACTCCAAAATCTCATTTTTTTTACTCCTGTTTGCTTTTTTTCCCCTTTACTGAAATATACTTTACATATCATGCCTTTACTCCATTTTAAGTGTATCTATTGTTGATTTAAATGATGAACTTAACAACAAAATATAAAGATCATAGCTTTTAGTTTTCTTTGCAGTTTCTTAATTGCAAAAGCATATGAAATGGAATAGAATATTGACTATTACTAAAACCTGCTTAATTCCCATATTATACCTTATAATTTTTATATGTATTTTGCCCCATCCACAAATACTTTTGTATAAATGAGAGTAATGGATCTGCACAGATCTATTTTTATACTCCCCATTCTTAAAAGAAAGCAGCAGAACCCCAGACCTTAGTTATATCTACTCTTTAAGAACATCTAAAAGACTGCAAATGTAATCCCACTACTAGGCATGTACCCAAAGGAAAGAAAGACATCTATAATAAAGACATCTGCACTAGAATGTTTATGGCACACAATTCACAATTGAAAAGATGTGGGAACAACCGAAGTGCCCACTAGTACGTGAGTGGATTAATAAAATGTGGTATATATATACTATGGAATACTACTCAACTACAAAAAACAATGCTGTTATTCTGGATAGAGCTTGAGCCCATCCTTTGTAGTGAGATATCACAAGAATGGAATAAGCACCACATGTACTCGCCATCAAATTGGTACTAACTGATCAACACTAAGGTGTTCACATGGTAGTAATAATCATTGGGTGTCAGTCAGGTGGGGGAATGGGGAGGGTAAACTCACAACGAGTGGATGCAGTGTGCACTGTACGGGGGAAGGGCATGCCTCTAGCCCTGGCCTGGGAGAGGGAAAGGCATTACTTGTAACCAAAATGTTTGTACCCCATAATCTGAAATAAAAAAAAAAAACTGCAAATGCAGCAGAAATCTATTTTTAAAAGTTTTAAAATATCTGCTTGTTAATTTACCAAAGCCTTCTTAATGACTGCCATCAAAAGTATCTAAGAAGTTATTAAATTGTGTTTGTACACCATATATCATTAAGCTATAGTCAATCAACTTAGAAGAAATGTTTATTTGTTGAATATTATTTAATTTTTTGAGCCTTCAAGAGTGGCTTCTCTACATGGAGAAAGGCAAAAGTTAATGGAAAATAAGTTAAACTATTACAAGGGAAAAGTCCCTCCCTGCTGGCTTCTGTAAATGCCAAAGTGCTAAGTAATCTCTCCATTGCATGGAAGTTTGCTGCAAATACATGTTTTGCAGTTAACAAAGTGTGAATAAACCTCCTCAGAAATGTTTGCTTGAGGGCCCCCAAATCCCTGCTGTGAACATCTAATCAAAATTCATGTTCTACTGACAATAGCTCAGTAATGTCAACTTCACTTAGAGGACAGGCCATTTACTTTATTATATACTGAATTATGCTGTGATCTAAAACCACTTTGTGATTCTGACTCTGCCCAGTTGAAAAGGTTGTGAATGTGTGTGGTTTTCAGTCTCAAATGGCTCTGATCAGCAATTTCTCTAAGATGTCATAATGTTTTCAGCAGTTATCTTCCTTAGTTTGATTAAGACAAGATGATAGAATGAATCTGTAATCTAATTGACTGTTCTTAGTATTTCTATGAGGGGAAGTATGTGCACACATTTAAGAAGTCATCTCTTCCTACTGAACCAGAGACAATAGAAATAAGTCTTTCTGTGTCCTAAAGGAATATGAAGGAAACAGTATTTCAGCGTAGACATTCTTGAAGGGAATCTGTTATTTCACAATTAGCATATTTTTTTCAAACATAAAAAAAAAGAGAAAATGTGTGTAATGGCCCATTTTTTTTTATCAGAAAATGAGATTAATTACTTTTTTTGGTTCTTCATGAGTATAGTTGTTTCCTGAATGGACCTCCTGTAGTTATCTAATTTTTTTAAAGTGAGAAAGTTGGATAAAGTTTACCGTGAAAAACAGAAAAATGAATTCTTTATCTACTGGAGGAATTTTTGTAAAATAAAAGATTGATCCGCTTATCTACCTGATGCTGTTGTCATGGTATTTTACCCTACTGAGACAATGCTAGTAAAGAATCTCAGGCAAGGCTACACTTCTAAGCTCTCAGATACCTTTACCATTGCAGTAGAAAATAAAATGTATACAACTCTTTGTAGAACTGTCATAATTGGCCAGAATGCAATGTCCACAAAAAAAGATTATTTTGGTACACATAGATACATAGAGTTATTAAAGTTACATAGCATTTCTTTTTGAGAAAACTAATATCTGCATTAAAGGCAAACATTCAGAGGTAAAGAAAACATGGCAGTATTATTTTAAAAGGTAGTAACCAATCAGTGCACACATAAAATTTAAAAAGTTTGTCCTCTTCGTTATTTTGTATAGTACTATTATAATAGAATCATTAAGATTTGCAACTTTTTCTAACCTACCTCAGTTTCTCTGTTGATAAATATTAATTTTATTTCTGACTCCTCTTAGATTATTATTAACTTCAATTTTGAAAAAGAATTTAGAAAAATATATATGATGCCAATTGTAAATGATAAAGTCTATAAAGTGAACATTTAAAAAAAAATGCTGCAGCCATGCCTTAGTATTTCATGGAAACTATATCAATAATTTCTGATAAAGTAGCTTTTTAAATTTTATTTATAAATGATTTAACACAAGGCTATAATTACAAGATTCTGATAAGTCATTTGAAAATCTTTTTTCACTGTAAACTTTCTATCAATTTGAATTAATTGGATTGGAGTAAGTAAAATATCTGTTAGTTAAATTTTAGCTCTTCAAAAGATATTTGCATTTAGTAGGTAATATTTCATATTAATTACATGGAAAAATTATTCATAATCTATCATTCAAAAACTACTGAAGATGACACAGCTAAGATGATAGTAGCTCTTGGAAATGCATAAGATGAACCAAAATGCATAACAGCTTTTAATGTTTGAATTTTGAACAAAAGTATTTAGAGATGCTTGGAATGGCTACATTTTTTCCCCAACTAACTTAAAAGATAAATACATAAACCAACAAAAATTTTTGCTGCTTTTCTTTTTCTTTTTCTCTCCTTTCTTTTTCTCTTTCTTTCTTCTCTCTCCCTCCCTCTCACTTTCCCTTTCCCTTCCCCTCCCCTTCCTTCATTCCTTATGTGCTTTCTTCATTCCTTTTCTTTCCATTCTCTCTTTCTTTCCTTGAATTTTTAAAAATATTATTTTTTTACGTATATTTGTCTTGTACAACTGGTTGTTTTAAAAAGGGCATACATTGTGGAATGGCTAAATTGAGCTAATTAACTTGTGCATTACTTCTCATACTTATTTTTGTGTATTGAGAACACTAAAAATATACTATTTTAGCAATTTTCAAGAATATAATACATTGTTAATAACTATAGTTACCAGATTGTTCATTATATCTCCAGAACTTATTCCTCCCATTGAAATTTTGTGTTATTGGACCAACATCTCCCAATCTGTATCCTCTACTTTAGCCCCTGGTAACCACCATTCTACCCTCTGTTTAATTTGTTCAACATTTTTTGATTCCACATAAAAATGAGATCATGCAGCCTTTTTCTTTGTGTGCCTGGCTTATTTTAATTAGCATAATGTCCTCCAGGTTCATCCGTGTTGTCACAGATAACATGATTTCCTCATTTTTTAAAAAATAATGCTGTATGTATTCCATTGTGTATATGTATCACTTTTTCTTTATCCATTTATCTGTTGATGGACACTTCAGAAGGTTCCAATGAACTTGGGAGTACAGATGCTTTTTCAACATACTGATTTCATTTTCTTGGGATATGTACCCAGTAGTGGGATTGCTGAATCATATGGTAGTTCTATTTTTGATTTTTTGGGAATCCTTCATACTGTTTCCATAATGGCTATACTAATTCACATTCCCACCAACAGTGTGCAAGGATTCCCTTTTATCCACATCCTCTTTAGTACTTATTTTCATCCTTTTCTTAATAATGGCCATTCTAACAGGTATGAGGTGATATATCATCGTGGTTTAAAATTGCATTTCTCTGACGATTAGTGATTCTGAGCATTTTTTGGTCATTTGTGTGTCTTTTGAGAAATGTCTATTCAAATCCTTTTTCAATTTTTTAATGAAGTTGTTTTCTTACTACCTGCTTATTTGAACTCCTTGTAAATTTTGGATATTAATCGCTCATCAGATGTATGATTTGCAGATATTTTCTCTCACTTTGTAGGTTCTCTCTTCACTCAGTGGATTGTTTCTTTGGCTGTGCAGAAGTTTTTCAGTTTGATGTAATTCCATATGTCCATTTCTACTTTTGTTTTCTATACTTTGGGTTTATATCCAAAAAATCATTGTCCAGACTAATGTCATGAAGCTTTTCCATTATGGTTTTCCTTTGTGGTTTTACAGTTTCAGATCTTATGTGTACGTCTTTAATCTCTTTGAGTTGAGTTTTATATATGGTGTTTGTCTTAGTCTGTTTTGCTATAACAGAATACTACAGACTGGGTAATTTATAGATAATAGAAATCTATTTCTTATAGTTCTGGAGGCTAGAAAATTGAGGAGCCAACATCTGCTGAAGGCCTTCTTCTGTGTCCTTCCATGGCATATGGTGGAATGGCTAGAGAGCACAAGAGAGTAAGAGGGGGCCTAACTTTTTTTATAAGAAAACACTCTTGCTATAACTAACCCAGTCCTATGAAAATGATTTTAATGCATTCATGAGGGAAGAGCCCTCATGACCTAATTGCCTCTTATTAGCATCTTTCTCTGAACACTGTTGCATTGAGGATTAAATTTCCAATACATTAGCTCTGGAGGACACAGTCAAACTGTAGCAGTGTCATATAAGGGTCTAATTGCTTTCTTCTGCATATGGATATCCATTTGCTCCAGTACCATTTGTTGAAGAGAATTTCCTTCCCCTATTGTGTGTTCTTGGCACCTTTTTTGTTGAAAATCAGTTGGCTATAAATGTGTGGACTTCTTTCTGGGCTCTTTATTCTGTTCCATTGGTTTGTGTTTCTCTCTCTTTTTTTTTTTTTTGCCAATAATATGCTGTGCTGATTATTATAGTTTTTGGTATATTTTGAAATCAGGTATTGTGAGGACTGAATTTTTTATCCTTGCTCAAAATTGCTTTGGCTATTTGGGGTCTTTTATGGTTCCATACCAATGTTAGGATTTTTTCTATGTCTGTGAAAAATGGCATTGGAATTTTTAGAGGGAGTGCATTGAATCTGTAGATTGCTTTGGGTAGCTAGACATTTTAACAATATTAATTTTTCCAATATGTGAAGATTGGCTATCTTTCAATTTTTTTGAACCTTATAGTTCATCAACTTAATTTTTTTTTGTTTTTTTTTTTACTTAAAAAGCAGTAAATTTCAAAGAGCAGCTCTTTTTTTATTTCAGGAAATTATGGGGGTACAAACATTTCAGTTTCACGTTATGACTTTGCTACATCCCACTCATGATTTGAGACGTGCCCTTTCCCCTCAACAATGCTCTCTGTGTCCATTTGTTTTACACATGCCAACAAAGGCTTCTCAGTCCTTGTAGGTAAAAATCTTGCCAAGATTTAAGAGCTTTAATATACAATCTGTACATAGTGGAGAGATGAACATATGATGTCTTAGCACAACATAATAAACACCATCTCCTAGACACAGGCTAATAATTGCAGAAAGAAAATGCATATGTGCATGTGTGTGTGTGTGTGTGTGTAAGAATAGGTAGGGAAGTAGAGGAATTTTTAACAATGTAAGATAAATTAGACAAATATAGAGATGTTGTAGACTTATAGTTAAGATGTATGCCTCTTCTGGCCCTTCTCTGCTAGCCTATTGTAAAGGGAAGCGCTTCCCTGCTTCCTTTTGTAAAACTTGAATATGCTGCACACTTGCTTTCTACGCTTTCCTTGCACATAGCACATTGGACTATAAACTCAATCTGGCCAATGGGACCTAAGGAAAAGTCTTTTGTGAGGCTCCCAGGACAGTTATTTCTCCATAAATAAAGAGATGAAAAGAATAAAACAGTCTAATTTGCTTGATGTAGCAGTGCATAAACATCAAGTGTGAAACTTCTGAGGTCATCTTGCAAAGCCAGAGAAATAGAGTTATGGTGAGGATGACAGAGGAAAAAAGTGGAAGGTACTTACTTGGGACATGATGATATCTTCTTGACTCAGATGAGGAACAACACTGACTCTGGAAAAATTTGTATATGAAATATTAAATGTACAAGTAATTTTAAGTTGGCTATCTGTTAATTACAGCAAAATCATCTTAACTGACAAAAATTATTATTATATTATATATGTATATGTTTTCTACAGTATAGTATAAATAAGTTTCCAAAACATTTTAGAGAAATTGAAATGAATAGAGTGAACTTAATACTATTTTTCTACTGATAATATGTTCTAAAATTATGAAGTTAGTAGAATTGGGTAGGGATACATCAAATTATATCCTATAATTATGTAGCTATATTTTTAAGAAAACATAGTGAAACATAGGCTCTAGTTTCTTTTTTATAATTTAAAACTAAAGTTTTTTAGTTTATTCAGTGATTTTTGAGCAATATCTCCATAACTTTTAAATAGTGTGCTATACTTAGAATTCATAGGCCCCAAAGGGCTTCTTTGGCTATGTTAGCATATTTTTATAATGTATATGTGATAGTTTGTCTTTTATACACAGATTTTCGTGTCTGAAACTTATGTATGAAATACTACATATAATTGTTTTAAAATATAAAATGGTTATTATAATTTACTGATCTGAATAATAATACTTGTTTAGAGGAAGAAATGATTATACAGTTGTAATAAAATGCACAACTTTAAAATCATTGTCAAAATATAGTTGTATGTGTATTTAAATATTACTTAAATTTGCGATAATCAGCACTTAAAATTTCATTCACTGTTTTCATATGTTAATATTGTCTTTTGACTCTTTCCTTGACCTGTTCCTCTCAGTTTATGAATATAAACCACAACGATGAAAAAGAAACTATGTCTCACTATAAACTGATAAATGCTATACCAACAATTCAAAACACACATTTAACTCATGGTGACTGGGTGATTCCACATTCACATGTAAAGGAAGCACATTTATTCATATAAATGTTGAATATATACATATGAACTTTTATTGAATTTACAATTATTTTTTGATAATTGTTTATAGAAGAGCATTGGGAAATGTATAAAATCATATATATCATTTGTCCAGTTGAAATATATTTTAAGAGACTATTTTAATTTATATTCCAAGCTTTTATTTGCATGAGATCTGTTACAGATGGCCTCGACCCATACTTACCAAGAGATAAGCATTCTCAGCTCTTGTAATTATAGTGAATGAATATCAATCAATCTGTTTTGCCTCTTTATATAGACCATAAATCTAGATGGAAGCTTGCTGTTTATAAATCTGAATTCCTGCCAAAACAGAGATATTGAAATTCATTTGATCCTATCTATATGCAGTAGATCTAATATATTTATATATATAAAATAAGTGATGTATGTATGTATATAGAATATATATGTTCAATATTATATAATTTTCTTTACAGTTGAAATTATAACTTAAAATAAGAGTGATTGTCCAGTGTGAAGTTTAGATGGGAAACTTCATGAGGTCATAGAAACATGGAAAAAATGTTTAAAAATGAATATCTAAGTCTGCAGAGCACTGCCAATGGAAGTCTTCTGGATTCAACTATCTCACAGCCTTATGGAAATTAAAAATATAGATTTATGTTTGAAACGAGGAATGGAAATAAAGTAAATATTTTGAATTCAGTTTAAATAACTTAGTATTAAGTTTTTCAGATTATTTTATTTCTAAACTAGAATACATGAATTTAAAAAATACTATATGACATATGATCTTGAAATATATTATTAGATTTGAGGGGATAAACTTAAATGTATAACTTGGTAAGCATAGACTTTTTCACTAATAGAGACTCTGTTTGATTTTGTTCACCAATATATTCCTTTTCCTAGAATAGTGCCTCATGTAGTAAATACTCAATAAATATTTGGTTAATGAATTAACTTTGAAAGTAAAACTGCTTCCCCCAGAATTTATGTGTTGGAAATTAGGCCCCCAGTGTGGCAGTGTTGGGAGTTGGGGCCTTTTAGAGGGATTAGGTCATTAAGAAGGATTAATGCTGCTCTCATGGGACTGGGTGAATTCTGGAGGGAGGGAGGGAGGGAGTTCTCCCTCTTGCAGGACTGGATAAGTTAACATGCAAATGGGTTGTTATGATGTAAGGCTGTCCCTCATGCATTGCCTCTTTTGCCTGTGCTCATCTATCCCTCCAGTTTTCCATCATGTTATGATGCAACGCTGAAGCCCTCATCAAAAGTTGACCGGATATAGTCACCCATTCTTGCACTTCCCAGCCTCCAGAACCATGGATCAAAATAAACCTAATTTTCTTAATAAATTTCCCAGTCTCAGGTCTTCTGTTATAAAAACAAACAAACAAACAAAGATGTAGACATTGCCATTACTCAGGATACTGGGAAGTCCTTAATAGGAATTAATATATTGGAAAATAGCTCATTTTCCTTTTAATCTCCCTCATTCTATGCAAGCAAACAAAAAAAGTACCAATAATAGTTCATTGAGGTCATGTACCTTGAGTTCATAGTAGATTTTTTATAGGGAAGAATGTTTGTTTATCTGGGTCCAAATACAGACAGTCCCTGACTTACAGTGGTTTGACTTTGATATTTCAATTTTACAACGGTGTAAAAGTGATACACATTCAGTAGAAACTGCACTTCAAATTTTGAATTTTGATCTCTTCCTGAGCTAGTGATATGTGATATATACTTTCTCACAATGCTGGGCAGTGGCAGTGAGCCATTCTGTTTTTAACTTTCAGTACAGTATTCAATACATTAGATATTAAACATTTTATTTTTATTGTAAAATAAGCTTACATTAGATGATTTTGCCTAATGGTAGGCCAACATAAATGTTCTGAGCACATTTAAGGTAGGTTAGGCTAAGCTATTATGTTCGATAAATTAGGTATACTATATTAAATGCTTTTTCCACTTATGGTATTTTCAGCTTACAATGGGTTTATTGGGACATAACCCCATCGTAAGTTGAGGGGCATCCATAATACGCAGATATGGATTTGCCAAATATATAAATTTACTGCAAATTCCAGCAATGCCTAACTCTGGCATTATGTCTTAGAGAGCTTTGAGACTGAATTGGCCCTTCTAGTGAACTACTGCTAAAGTTTTTAAATTCTTTTGTGATTTTTTTACTATAGATTTAACATATATTCAATAATATGTGATAAATTACTAGGCTTCCAAGTATACATGAGGCGTTATAATACATTTGGTGAATGACAAAAAGATGAATGACTTTTGCCACCCTTAAAAAGTCTATAATTAAAATGGAGATATAATGTGTAAAAAAATAGCTACAATTCATATGTCATTAGGGAGTTGTCAATTAAAATGACAATGAGATACCACTACACACCTATTAGAATGGCAGAAATCCAAAACAATGATAATATCAAATGCTTATGAGGATGTGAAGCAACAGGAATTCTCATCCATTGGTGGTGGAAATGCAAAATGGTACTGGTGCCACATTGTAAAACATTTTCGCAGTTTCTTACAAAACTAAGTATACTCTTATCATGCAATTCAGCAGTCCTACCTCTTTGTATTTGTAAAAGTGGGTTGGAAACTTATGTCCACATAAATACTTGCACACAAAATTTTATAGCATCTTTGTTTATATTGTGAAAATTTAAAAGCAGCAAAGAAGTTCTTCAGTAGGTGAATGGATGAATAATTTGGTACATCTAGACAATGGAATATTTTTCAGCACTAAAAAGAAATGAGCTAATATGCCAAGAAAAGATATGGGTGAGCCTTAAATGCATATTACTAAGTGAAAGTATCAAATATGAAAATATAGTCTGATTCTTGCTGTATGACACTCTGGACAAGGCAAAACTATGGAAACAGAGGGAGGATCAGTGGTTGTCAGGGGTTAAGGAGAAGTGAGGGATGAATAGACAGAACACAGAGGATTTTTGGGGCACTGAACCTACTCTGTATCATATTATTAATATAATGGCACATGCCATTTGTCACAACTTATAAGATGTGTGACACCAAGAGCGAACCTAATGTAAACTATAAGTCCACTCTAGATAATAATGATATGTCAATGTAGATGCATCAGCTTAACAAGTGCGCCACTCTGGTAGGGGATGTTGATAGTAGGGGAGGCTGTGCCTGTGTCAGAGAGTATATGATAAGTTTCTCTACCTTCCACCCAATTTTGATGTGAACCTACAGCTGCTCTAAAAAACAAAATATTTTTTTAAAACATAGCTCCAATATGAAGAAAGGTTTGCAGATTGCCAAGAAGAGCAAAATCCTTGTGTTTGGGAATTTATAAAAGGCAGTTTTTAGTTTTGGTTAAGGAAAAGTTTATGAAAAGATGTAGGCTAGTATTTTATTAGGGGTAAGATTTAAATATTGCATGTGAAAGGAATGGCAGTAGCACAATCTTTGGCAGATGTTGTACTCTCAAAATTCTTCTTTTTGTGGAATGGCACATAGTTTCATTGTGCTGAAAAGCAGAGAGCACTTAATGGAGTAACAGAAGCTAAGACTTGCAATGCAGATTTCTATAATTTGACAGCTAGAATGTTTCATATATTTACTCCTCATTCTTTAGATAAGGAAGGAGGCTTAGAGGTAAGATAACACAATTATAGTAATACGTACATACATTTGCTCACCTAATTCTTAGTCCTAAATTTTTTTAATTTATGCTTTAGCAATTATTTAAGATGCTTGAATGTTAAAATTAGAAGTTTAGACTTTCTTCAATTGGCCATTTTTGTTTTTATGGTTGTTGTTTTCTGGTGTTTTAAAATGTTGGAAAATGGTACGAAACACAATCTTCAGATTAATCTGGTGGAGGTGAGCAGAATGGCTTACGGACAAAGTGGAGATATCTAAACGTGGAGAACATTGCCATTTTGATAGTACAGACTTGAGCTGAATAACACTTTTCATAATAACATGGATTATTTTTGTCAGCAAAGGCCCAAAAGTTTCCAAAAGCACAGTGATAGTTTACAAAACTGATAATATCTTTGGTGAAGCAAGCATTATTATTCCTAATAAAGTTGTAAAGCCTAGTTTTAAATCTAATAACTAACATGAAGTAAAGGAAAAAATATGTTCCTGTATCAGAGGACTGTTAGTTGTCATTGTCATATTAGGCATACAATATAAAGAAAAATTGTTGTGACATATGTGTTCTAGATAAATGAAATTATGGATCTTTTGAGGTAGCATAAGAAAAGCTCATGATAATTGCCCTCATCTCCTTAGTGAAGTAGGAGACGGGTCATGATTTGAGGGGTTTATTAATGTTCTTAAGAAGGTAAATTGTGTTCAAACTTTATTCTGGGATTGATAGATGTAAAGATCATACCCTCTGCAAAGTTAAGGGAAATATTAAATTACTTGAGGACATGAATGGAACTTTATGGGAAACAAGAGATTTTCAAATACAATTGAAAAGAGTAGAGTTGGGCCTGACGAGAGGTGGAAAGATTGTCTTTCTTCTACTGTATAAGACTTCATGGTGGCTTGGAAAATCTTCCCTTTGTCTATAAATGTTCCATTCTTCTCTCTGAAGATTACCTTGAAAACATTAGAATTCATTATCTTTTATGCCTTTAATTTGTATATGAAACTGCTTGCCATGGCACCAATTCTTGGCTGCCACAGGCTTTTATCTGAATTTCAGATTCCTTGGAAGTAGTACTACAGTTAGGGGAAATTATGTAGTAAGGGTTTATCTACAATGTTGAAGCCATCCTTTGCAGATTATTGGTGGGGACAGTTCTCTGTGAATCAGATGCAAGCAATCTGACATCTCTAATAAAGCCAAAAGATGAAAAGTTGAAATAATAATGGTAAATATCTGTGAGGGCCATATAAAGTTCTTTGGCATGAATTTAAGGAGTGATTCTATAACTGTGATTTAATAATTTTTTATAGTAAATATATGGCCTGAACCCAGAAGGAAAAAAAAAAAAAAACTCGAGGAGTGTTGGATGGCAATTCTCCATGGGTCCCTAACATTTCAGCATTTCTGGTGAGCAAAAGCACTAATGACCTTTGTTCCATACTGTCTTCTCAAGGGTAATTGTAAAGCAGACATACTTGGAGGACAGGGGTAGTGTCTGTCTTAGTTCATTTTGTGTTGCTATAAAGGAATACCTGAGGTGGCCGGGCGCGGTGGCTCACGCCTGTAATCCTAGCACTCTAGGAGGCCGAGGCGGGCGGATCGCTCAAGGTCAGGAGTTCAAAACCAGCCTGAGCAAGAGTGAGACCCCGTCTCTACTATAAATAGAAAGAAAGAAATTAATTGGCCAACTAAAGATATATATAGAAAAAATGAGCCGGGCATAGTGGCGCATGCCTGTAGTCCCAGCTACTCAGGAGGCTGAGGCAGAAGGATAGCTTGAGCCCAGGAGTTTGAGGTTGCTGTGAGCTAGGCTGACGCCACGGCACTCACTCTAGCCCGGGCAACAGAGTGAGACTCTGTCTCAAAAAAAAAAAAAAAAAAAGCAGTGTAGTCTTCCAGCTTCTAGAGAAAAGAAGTACAGAAAACAGAAAGGAGTACATCAAGAGGAATCAAATGAATGGCTCAATATCGATTGAGAATGCTTTCTATCCCAAACATAGCCCAATCTCAAAATAGGTCAATAATGACTTCCATCATGGTAACTGTACAAACATGAATTGAAATACACTAAAGTAAAATTCAAAAATGTAAAGCAGGTAAAAGAAAAGAACTAGAAAAGGTAAAAATAGATATATTAATGAAGTGTTATTTTAAATGAATAGGCCACATTTATAGCTCTTCTTTTTGTATATTTTACAAGGTGATGTGAATAAGATGTCAAATAATGGTGTATGGGAAACAGCTGTGAGTGAAGAATCAGTGTGTATTTTAATACCAGTTCTGCCACTAACTTGGCTATGAAAGCTTGCACTAATCACTTCCTCTCTTCAAGTGTCAACTTCTTATTTTATTTAGATCAGTTATACTTCAAATTGTTTTGATTGAGACCCACAGTAAGGATATATTTTACAATATAGAAGGGCTGTTCAGAAAGTATCCAGCCATTGTTAATATAAAGAGAATGGTTTGCATGGCATCAATGTAACCTGGCAGCCAAAGAGAACAGATTGTAATGCACATGGGAGAATAATGATGACTTCACTATACTAGTCAATGGAGCCCTAGAGGCCTTGAGTGAGCACAAATAGCAAAAATAAAAGTGTGGCACAAACACTTCAAAATGGTTGAGAAGCTGTTGAAGTGATCCACGTTCTGCAAGGCCTGCAACAAGCAGACACTTGAGAATGTTGAACATGTATCAGTTAAGAGATGCTGGGAGAACTGTGTGAGGTCCCAGGATGCCTACTTTGAAGAGGAATAAGGTGTCATTGTCCTATGTACAATGTTCTTGTATCTTTTATTCTACAATAAATGTCTCTATTTTTCATATTACATGGCTGGATACTTTCCAGATAGATGTCGTATATTGTATAAGATCCAGTACAGTTTGAAACCACTAAATTAGATGATCTTCTGACCTATCCAGAGCTGATACTCTGTGACTCAGGTTAATTAGACATATTTTAACATTATAGACATCCTTCAATAGCTGAATCTGATCGCTTCTGAAAATACGGTGGAGAGTAATATTTTAAAAAGCAGAATGCTACGTTTCATTATTTTAAAAGAGACAAATAATAATGTGTTCCCAGCTCATCTAGTAACACTGATCATCTTTCTGAAATATCATTGAACTGCTGTTAAACACCTATATAATAATCCATCAAGGATTTTGGCAAAATATAGAACATTTGAAAGACAAGTTTTCCAATTAATTGACAATGATGGTATTAGTGTTTTTGTGCACCATGAGTAGGGGTGTGCTGGAGCAATTCACTGTGGGTTAAGTCACAAGAGTCAATTTTTTAATTGCAAGAAGTATATAAGTCAGTTGTTAAACGATAGTTTGTAATAGGTTATGGTGGGAATATTTATTTGCACCACAGGAATCACCAAATGTTACATATCAAGGTTTTTTTTCTTTTCTTTCTTTCAAAATCCAGACCTTGTTATTAAACATTTTCCAGATAGAATATACAGTGATAGAGAGAGAGAGAGATCCATGGCTCGGGGGCTTAGATGGTGGTATTTTCGTATTGTTTTGATGTACAGCACTTTAGGTCATGCTTTTTCTTGCAAGCAAAATAGTATCAACAATTGTTGTTAATTACTATTATATGTACAGCTATCTGTGTCAGGATTTGCACTGAACATTTTATATACAAATTTCTCTAATCTTTACAAAAAGTCTTTCATGTAGGTAATAGTATTAACCCCATTTTTACAAAGTAATATGTTTAGACTCTGAGAGATTAAGAATGTTGTGTAAAGTCACACAGCTAGTAAACGATTGGGATGGAATTTGAACTCATAACTGTCTAATGGTAAATTCTATGTACATTTTACTTTAGTAAATCCTTATCTCCATCTGGTGAAATTCTAACAATATTTCACTGTCCTGTTTAAACATAAGTCATTTCTATGAGTTCTCTGAATACCTATATTAGCATTGGTTTGTCACACTTTTACCTCTAATAACTATGTCTGATCATCTTAACAGAATTTACCATATGCTTCCATGTATACTAGTTATTTCTGCTTCTTACCCTCTTGCCTGTATTGTACTCAACAACTTTTCATAAATAATGCAAGGATGAATGAAGGTGGTCAATGCCAATGGGTATGGGGTTTCTTTGGGGGACAATTAAAATGTTATGGAATTAGATAGCAGTAATGGTCACAAAATCTTGTGACTATATTAAAAAAACCACTGAATCATACAAGTTTATTTCATGTTATTTGAATTATATCTCAATTTAAAAAGTAATATATAATACTTTTTAAAAGCATATTATGTCCAGCCATATGAAATTGCCATTTTTTCATCAAATGATTGAATCAACAATTTAACATAGTTAGTTCTAATATTAGTAGGTAGTCCTTCCCAATGATATGATAAAAACAAGCACTACTAAAAATAGCATTAATAGTTATAATTGCAATGATTTTTCAATTTTATGGTCCCATTCAAGAACAAAAGCAAATAATCTCCTTTGCATTGTTGACATCTTGCATAAATCATCCTTTTCTTAAATTAGTGTATCTTCCTTGATAGTTTGTTGTTGAAGATAAGGAAACACTGAATTCTTATAATATCAAGACCCAGGTGGATGAAGTCTCCAAACTTTGAAATATGCAAGACTCTCAGAAATTCTTGAATGAGTTGATCAGGTACTGATAAACTATAAGAAACTCACAATTTCTGGGCAGCAATGATCATGCGCTATGATGCAGCCCTTCGAGCAATGTGGAGGCTGGTAGCATTTCTAGGAAATTATAACAAAACTTCTATACATTCAGGAAAGCAGCTGTTCTAGTTAAATGTAAATAATGAATATGTTCTTCAGAGAAAGACTATAAAAGTTTGAATAACAAGAAATGAAAGAAAAAAAGGCAGAGGAAAGAAAATAACATAAACTGGGTTGGGGCAGTAGATAGGGTCCTTCACTGAAGGAACAGTTAGCATATGAAATTTTGTTTCCAAAGAGAAAATTTCTCTGGGGAAATATTTTCTCCATTTGCTTCCAAGGGTGGTCACATTGTCTGTCACTTTTTATTCATTGATAGAGTGGGAAGTATGACTATTTAAGAATGCATTAACAGAGGAGAAGGCACATTCTTGGCATTATACTTTTAACTGTTTAATAAAAGCTATAGAAGAGAACAAAGACTTGTAAAACAATCTGAAGTCAAAGAGGGTGTGCTTCATCTTTTTCCTGGTGCTTTCTCACTCTCTCTTACTCTGTATAAGATTTTATTTAGAATGTTCTACTCTAAATTCTGAAGGGCATAGCCTTGTGAATACAGTTTGTTTACACATCATATAGTAGCCTAAACTTAAGTATAAGTTAACTTATGGCTATGCAGATTCCAGTGCATGACTTTAAAACCTGCACCTTCCTCCAACATAAAACTTACTTTAAAATCCAAAAATTAATGACATAAGTGTTAATCCTGCTTCTAGACACAATATTATCATTGTTTTCTATTATGTTACAATAGTAGTGTATTGTATAATAAATTTTAGAAGGTAAGCATTTTTTATAATGTTCTATCTTCTGTAGCATCTAGTTCACCAGTGAATAGGTGATAGTATCTGCATTGGTACCCTAGGATTCCTTACCTTTTCTCTTTTCTGAAATCATCCTGAGGTGAAAAAGCCCTAGAATGTGAGTTAGACAGCCTGAGTTCTTGACCTATGTGTACATTATTTTCATCAAATTCAACATAAGTTATTTGGACTAGTTTTTTTTCCCTAAATGTCTAACATTTTATCTTTATGCCTATTTTCTGCTCACATAATATCATGGCAATTAATATTGCAATTCCAATGTGTGCACTTTCCTCTCTATAACACCCAGGCATGTACCTAGCTAAGGAGATAATTATTTAAAAAATGAAGGTTTCTGCTTCCCCTCTAGATGATATTAATCATTATTCTGAGTGAAAGTGTAAATGCAATATGTTTAAAAGGGAAATGCCATATTCATAGTATTAATACCAAAAGTCTTTGAACAAGGTATTTTACAACACACTACTGAGGAAAATAGGAAAATAACTTATTGTGCAATTGATTTCATTCACAGCTAATTAAATGGCCAGATACTCATAATACTGATTGAGAAAGGTCTCTAGTGGAATGCCCTAGGGTTCTGCATTAAACCACTTCCACATTTCCTGTTATCAATGGTTTTTAAGAAATTATTTAAAACTGCATTACTTACCTGACATAAGGATAAAAGTATGTGTTACTACCTTGAAGTAAACATTTTTTCAAGTAGCAGGGACACTATTAAAGGGCTTAAATTAACAAAAAGCAATTTAATAAGAGAAACATTAGACCACCACCTCTACTTTTGAAGGATCAAATACATAGAGTGAAGGAAAATTTGGCTTTCTAGCATCTTGAAATTAAAGAAGACCCAGGTGGTTTGGTTTACAATGATTTCAGCAGAAATTAAGACTGTGTTGGTAGCCAAATAATCTAGTGAAGGATGGGTAGATATTCTATATAGACACAGAGATATTTGATTCTGAATCCAGAGAGTCTTCCTGTGATTCAGCATACAGAGTTCACATTTTTAGTGTCATATTACAGTGAGAAATAATTGAACTGATCAAATGAACACTTGCTTTTAGTGTTTATAAGGGTACAAAAAATAATATTTAGTGTATCTAATTTTCAGAATCTGTGTATTTGGTGTTATATTTCAAACAAAATTTATTGAATAGTTTTCACTTAGTGGTAGAGTAATAATCTAGAAACAGAAAGCCACCTCTGAAGCAGCACTGTACAATGTATTTACTGTGAGCTATATATGGAGACCTGGAAGGCAATTTATACCATTACATGGCTTCACTATGCACACATAGAGACATCACCCAGGCCTGGTTCTGAATAGTCAAGTAACTCGTGGCTGTTCCTCCAACTAAGCCTTCAGAATTGGACTTAGAATGAAATTCTAACTCTACATGGCCACAGTCTCTACATAGTCTGAACCTGCATTTCCCAACTTAATTTGTGCTACCGTTTCTCTTTTCTCAAGCCTTTAGGTACAGTGGTCTTTTTTTCCGTTATTTGAATGCATTCATGTGTATATCCAGATTCATCAAATATACCCAAAACAGACTGAAATGCCTATAATATGTAGCAGGTGTGTGTATAAAACGCAACTCAAGTAGCATCTGCAATGTTTTGTTTAGAAAAAAATAATACATTTTGTAAATACAACACTTAAGTGTCATTTATGCTATTACCCATAGTTGTAATCATCATCTTTTACCATAGTGTCTTCAAAGTCACAACTTCTGAATTAACTAATTTTAACTGTGAAAGGTTTTTATCCATAACATTCTTCCATTATCTTTGAAAATGTAACAAATCATTCATATTTATTTGCCATGAGGATGAGTGATAAGGAAAATATTGTTTAATTTTTGTCCATTTTATTAGTGATCATGACAGGCCAGACTAAAATACCAATTTCATTCATTTCAAATAAAATTTGTTAAAATCTCTGATGTTGAGAGTCTGGGTAGACTAAAAAGGAATGTGAGGAGAAAAGAAATTGAAGATACAGTGCTGTAGCATGGGTTTGATTAAAGTGAACATTTTCTGAGCTTTATAGTTACCAAATCTTGCATATGGAAATTACAGTTGCTCTTAATCTGCTTTAGAAGACTGATGCAAATATTAAAAAGTAATGAACTAACAAGATTGTTTGTTAATTCCACATAAAAGTGCTAATTATACATCATTTTCTGCCTACAGCTAAACCCAAGAGACATCTTCTAAGAAACTGTTAAATAAGCTTCTTCACTAGAAATGTGAGTACAGCTGAGTTGAATGATGAATTTCCATTTAAGGACCTTGATGCTATCTCCCCCTTAAAAAATAAAGAGAAAATAAATACAGGAAAAAAAATAGAGCATGTTAAATGCATTCAGGAAGCAAAATTATTTTGCTCATGGAAGGTGCCTCATTAATATGTTTATAGCTGATATTCAACATACACTTTTAAAGGGTAGGTTTCAGGATGAACTATATTTAGTCTATATTTGCAGGCTTATTATATTGGATGTTTGTTGTGAATTTCAGTGTTATTATTTTTAATATTTTAATAATATAAATCATAGTATATTTTTCCAAAATATGTTTGAAATACTACCCTGGTGCTTGGGTTTCAGGGTTCTGGTTATATTTTTATATTATTCCTATTAAAAGTGTTTGCTATACAGGTGCAGGAGAGATGCTT
This sequence comes from Lepilemur ruficaudatus, assembly GCA_963574885.1. Lineage (NCBI taxonomy): Eukaryota > Metazoa > Chordata > Mammalia > Primates > Lepilemuridae > Lepilemur > Lepilemur ruficaudatus. The sequence goes on from CAUYRT010033837.1 coordinate 49,863, forward strand.
CATGTGAATTTTCCTTTGTAGAAATACCATTATAGCAGCTGCCTCTTGTCAATTTTATTTTTAATTTACTATTTTATATGAATCCATTTTCCATGTCTAATGGTAGCTTTTTAGCACGTAATTTACAGTTGAGAGCCTCCCAGTCTTTGATCATTTGCTGGGCATGTTGAATGGCAATTATTTTTTAATTGTATCAACATTGAAAAGGTGATTTCTTTAAAACAGGATCATGCTTTTTAACAATTTTCCAGTCTTAACAAATACGAAGGTGTTTGGAACCATTGGTTATTAATTTGGGTTGCAACTAGCATCTATTGCTTCTGTGGACAAATTAGAAAAAGGCACCCATTCTGGGCAGACAAACTAGAAAATGTTGCCCTTACTCAGGTATACTACTTAGCAAGTGGAGTACAAGCTGAATTCCAATCCACACTTGTACCCCTTTGGTAGACATCTTTGTGCAAGGAACAAACTGTACAACCACACTCTTTGTTGGCCTGCTGTGAAGAGTCATTTTAAAGTATATGTATCCTAATGAGCTATAGAAAACAATTTATGTTCAATGCTCTACAGTCCAGGTTAGGTTATAAGTAGTTATAAAACTTACATCGTCCATGCCTGTCTTGACACCTTATTTTTAAATTGCTTACATTCAACAGGAAACAATGCAGAGGAAAGAGATCGTGAGCCAAAGATTGTTGTGATAATCCGAGAACCACTGGTTTTGCCTAGATCAGAAACATGATTCATTTACATGCCTCTGACATTTTTGTGGCTACAATTAACACATGCTAGTCCAGGCTGCAAGAATTAAAACTAGCATCATTGTAATTCAATGGAAAATCCAAAACATGGAAGTTAAAAAGCATGTATATATTGAAAGGGTTTTAAAACTGACCTGTACCAAGTTATTTCGGTTGACCTGTCTGGATTTGACCCCTTGCATACCTAAACCTGTGGAACAGGCCAGACTCCATTTTTCGCTTAGCCTCCTGATTTCTAGTCCATCCTGGTCAGCCCTAACCCATCAATGCTCAGTGCCTTCTGTCATTTTCTCTCCTGGGTGCTCATTTATTTATTATTAATATTATGGACACAAAGTATCTATAGCATTCTTTTTTCTATTATGTCATATAATTGTTTCTTATTTCATATTATTGAAATATAAGGCTGAAAGATACATTAGGAATCATATATGACTTCCTCTCATCACAGCTCTTAACTTTAATTGCAAAAGTTAAAATGTTTATTATAAAAATGTAAAAATTTTAGATAGACAAAAAGAAGAAAATTGGATCATACTGTCAAACTCTTTTGAAACCATTTTTGTCTTCACTTAAAGTGCATATTAAAGAGTTTTAATATTTAAAATTATCTGTTACTGTTCTGATGGTGACATTATATTCTGTCATTTGAATGTACCACAATTTTAATTAGTCAATTGTCTGTTTTGGAACATTTAGTTTACTTTAATTTTTTGCTGTTATAATAGGCGTATTATAAGCTAAGACAAACAAATTGTAGCTAAACTTTTATCCATATCTGTGATTATTTTCTTAGGCTGAACTCTAACAAGTAGAAATCTTGCATCAAAGAATACTACAATTTTAAGATATTTGTTAAATATTGATCTCAATGAACATTCTGCTATTTATATTCCCTATTTGCCCAAACCTTCTCTGACAATGAATATAATTATGTAAAAGAAACATTGCTATTTTTATAGATAAGAAATTGCCTTATTTTAATTTGCATTTATAAAACTATTTATTTTATATTTATTGGTCATTTTTATTTCTTTTTTGCAAATAACCTTTTGATGTCATTTATCCATTTTTCTATAAGGATATGTAATTTTTCTCACTGACTCATGTAAATTACTTATATATTACAAATATTTAAACCTTTTTTTAGATAAATTGTGAATTTTTCCTGAGTTTGTCATTTGCTTTTCAATTCTGTTTATGACAATTTTGACACACAAATTATTAGTGTGTTCTGATATACTTTCTGATATTTTTGTCATGAAAAGAAAGAAGATGATTATATTGTCACCAATTTCATTTATATTGTCTCCTAGTATTTATTAAGATTTTTCTTTTATTAATTATGTTTATATCTTTAACACATTTGAAATGCACTTTGAAATATGGTATAACAAGAAGATTCTGACTTAGCCTCATAGTGGCATTTTGGTTTTGGTCAAATCACTAAATATTTCAAGTCTGTTTCTCCATCTGTAAAATGAGGACCTATTCAGACCAACAGAAGAGGTGGAAATTCTAAATAAAGGCTACTGTACCTTGAGGGTATATCGAGTATCACTGACAAAAAAACTAATTTTCTCCTAGCAATCAGTCACTTCTACAGTTGTTTATTGGTTTTCTATAGCACCCTATGTAAAGCTATTCTCATATATGTTCAATAACTGAACATTGAATAAGTAATTTTTAAGTCAATGGATTCCTTGTTTTATACACTGTTATGTTTGCTTGTTTGTTTTGGCTAGAAGAGCTTAAGACTCAAAATTGAGGCCAGGCATGGTGGCTCACGCCTGTAATCCTAGCACTCTGGGAGGCCGAGGCGGAAGGATTACTCAAGGTCAGGAGTTCAAAACCAGCCTGAGCAAGAGTGAGACCCCATCTCTACTAAAAATAGAAAGAAATTAATTGGCCAACTAAAAACATATAGAAAAAATTAGCTGGGCATGGTGGTGTATGCTTGTAGTCCTAGCTACTCGGGAGGCTGAGGCAGAAGGATTGCTTGAGCCCAGGAGTTTGAGGTTGCTGTGAGCTGGGCTGATGCCATGGCACTCTAGCCAGGGCAACAGAGTGAGACTCTGTCTCAAAAAAAAGTAAGTAAATAAAATTAAATTTAAAAAAAGACTCAAAATTGAATTACATCTTACCAGTTTTCCAGTCAAACATTGATTGCCCTTTGTAGCCTCAACTGCTGGTCACATTAAAAGAATAACAAACATCAAGTATAGAGAGTGGCATTTAAGCATTGGAATTGCCATTTTCCTTACATAACTTTATATAAAATGTGTAAAGGAGAAATAAGCTTTTACACTGTTTTGAAGTGATATGTTCCTGGGCTCATTTTACTGGAGAGATTAGTATTGTTAACTAATTATAAGCTTGGACAATTTGGGATGCATAAATTACAATGAGTTTGTGAAAATGTCTGGCACTGAAGCAATAATAGCTCATATAAACGATGGAGAGATTCTTTTTTAACTCATGTCATTCTGTAGATATGGAATTATCCATGCTTTTACTGATGATCTTTTTAGACTATCTCATAGGTAATTTTTAAGTAGGAAACATTATTTATTAACGTATGTGACTATTTTCCTCCAGATGTGACTGATTATTAATATAAGATGTTTTAGAAAAGAATAATTCCATTTATGAATAATTGACCTTTCTGTGAGGCATTAAACACTGTCCTTTACCTATTTATTGTAAAGTACATTGCTAATTAGCTACTAAGTATCAAAGAGAATTAATAAAATGTTTGGGGATTTTATAACTAAACAAGGTATAAATATTCCTCTGCAGAAAATGATAGAGTACTTGGTTTCTGGATGTAATGTATTTAATTAAAACCAGCAACTCTACTTCAGGACATCATGACTTAGTGGGAGGGACGAAAGACAAAAGTAGGAAATGATCAGTGTACCTCACTGGAAGAAAAAAAAATAGATTAAGGTTTAAATCTGAAAAAAATTCAGGGTCTGGTATACTGGAGAACTTAAAAGGAAAATGTTCTTGTTTGACTCTAATTCATTGCATATACACCTCACTAAGGAAGTTAACTTGATGATGATGTGTTTGCTTGTCAAGGCCAGTTTGGGGGATTAATAAACTTAAACCAAAAGGTACTTCCAGTTTCACATAGGGAACATGAGATTGGCTGCTCTCTAAGGAAAGATGATATTTATAGGAAGGAATGAAGTAGCAGAGATAGATTCATTTTAAGGAAGGCTAAACAGTATTTCTCTAATAACCTCATCCCCACCCCCTCAAATGTGTGGCTCCTATACGTAGTCCTTTCTGTCATGAAACAATCGATAACGTTAATTTGTTTTCAAACTGCCCCAGTCTGTCTTCTCTGGATTATATTTTCCCACATCCAAATTTATTATTTTTCCCAGAATACTTCCAATTTTCAGCTGCTTCCTGTTCTTGAGCATTTCATTCCTTCTCAACTGACAGTGTCCGTGCTCCTTTCTATTTTTAATCTTCTTTCTTCATCTGTCTTTCTCTTTCTCACATGCACAAACATCATCCATCAACCCCCATACTCTCTGTATTGCTTTACCTCTGAATCACAGCTTTTACAATCAAGATGTTGGATGAAGTCAGTTATAAATGTATATTTCCCAATAAATTATATGATCAAACACTATTAAGCAGATAAATTCCTATATTGTGGGAATGAGGGATCTCTGAACTTTTTATTGTCTTATTTTACTTGGAGGAAGGGGATTTTTCAGAGTAGAGAATAATAGAGTATACATCTGTAAAGCAATACAGGATACTGATTTATTCCCAAAAAGCTATATATAGTCAAGACACTTTCATGAAAATAGGTTCCACAGACAGTTGCTTTGAGAAATGTAGATACTGAGAAAGTTTCTGAGTAGCAGTAAAGTCCCCAAAGGTGAGTGAGAAAGCATTATATTTAATCATTGTTTAGTACTGGTAGCACCTTTTCGGGCACTTAAGAAAAAGATTTCATAATTAAGCACACTTTCTCTGATTTTTCAAATCTAGACTTGATTTGATAAATGGTATACATTTTCATTATTATATGAAAAAAAGAAGAGTATCACCAGAGAGAAATAGACTTAATTTAGAATTAACACTTTCTTTCTATGGGAATATTACTGAATCCAGCTCATTATAAATAAGACATTCAAGGTTTTGTGATAGCTATGGAATTAGCCTATGATATGAGGTAGTATTTTTTAACCTGTCTAAAATGTCTTTTATCTCTGACTTTGGCCTTTTGGTCTTGAAATAGAATCATCTTACATAGTGCTATATTTAGGGCCTTTAAAAATCAATGTCTCTCAGTAAAAAATTATTAATGCAAAGCCATTGTTATAGTACAATGTGATAATTATGAGATGATTATTTTCTTCCCCATTACATATGTGCTACCTAGTTATTTGGTGACAGCTACACAATAAACCTCTTGTTCCATAGTGGAGGGAGACAGCACTATGATCTCAACATTCCAGTGAAAATAAATTATTTAGTCCTGTTTAGTGTTTTTGTTATAATAATTCTCAGAAGAATGAGATGTTATTTTAATGTCATTCTAGTCTATGAAAGACTATAAACTTTAAAAATTTCATAACTTTGAACTTTAACTTTTTCAGTATTCTACACTTTGATTGGCTGCATGTGTACCTTTCCCACCCGGGCTACAGAAGTTGTAAACAGTGGAAAATAGAAATGGATAATGAATCATACTTTGGGACATGTAAAAGGTCAAAGCTGTGCAGTTTATTATTATCTTCTAGAGAATATATAGGATATTAAAATTCTGATGCTATAGTCTTGTGACAAAGAATATAATGAGAACCATAAATAATAAACAGTACAACATGAATCTTCTTATGACAGTGATCATAACTTAGAATAGGAAATACTTAACCCATTACCATTATTATCAGAAGAAAGGGCCACTTTGTTGATGTTTATCTTTCCCTTTTGCATTTAGAAGCTATTCAAGCTATAGAGAATAAAGGGAAAGAATATACATTCAAGACTGTTGAATACATTGTTTTATGAGCACTCTCCAAAATGAATAGTATGTCATGGTATAGGATTCATATCAGTTCATATTCTGTCAGAAAAATCTAAAAATAGCAATTTTAAGGTGACTTATCTGTTTAAAAATAGATGTTTTGCTGTCATTGAAGATATTTTCATGTGTGATAACAAAGTAATACAGTATTTCCATAAAGAAACCATGAATAAACAAAAATATTTGCATTTTCCTTGCATTTAACAGCAGCATCGCAGGCTTATTTGATATGTACATTCACTGAAACCTGTTACATAAGCACAGAGCTCTTCATAAACTAAAGAAAACAAATTTATCCTACACCACAGAGGTATAAATAAAGCTTCAATGTCTCAATTTGCTAATCAGTATTCTTTGATGCTTACTATAAGTGTTCAGTGTTTATAAATGACATAGAAAATAACAAACACACCCAGGGTGTTAGGAAAGAGAAAAGAGAGTGGAAAAAGGAGCTGATTTTGTTGATGTCACTTTCTTGTTCTAGTAAATTTGTCATGGATTGCTGTAATTAATTGTAAGCAAAGTCTTTCTGAGCATTGATCTGAGCAATTTACTTCCTTTGAGAAGGAAAACGGATCTTGTTCTGCTGTCACTTACCACACGTTTTGGCAACTCTCTAGAGATGCAGCACCGCTATTGACACAACTTGATTTCTTGTCAAAATATCTTTAAACATCTGGCTCAAAAGGTATTTTTGGTCACTATAGGCCTGCCAAACTTCTCTGTTCATTAAGGCTGAAAATTCAATAAGTGTTTGGTATGCTGGGACTAAGCTACCTCATAGTGAGCAGCTGTCAAATGATTTACTGAATACTTCTTCCCAGCCCACCACAGCAAATTGATGGAATCATGCCAGCTTCAAGACACGAACATAGTGAGGGGAATTCTATCATGCACTATCCAGATGCTCTTGCTAAGCTTTGCACTACAACCTATACATTTAGAATGACCTATTATGAAACAAATGGAGAAAAAGAAAATTCATGAATCTATGTGTCCTTTTTTTGCCAGAGTAACAAAGAACCCATTATTGATGCTAGAAACACATTAATGGTTTTGCTTCTAAGGTAGGCATCTTCATCTGCGGGTTTTGTCAGCCTCTAACTGACTGGTTATATCACCTACACTATCAGGACTTGGCATGAAAAATGCTTATTTGAAGAATTGTCCTCTGGAGACGTTTCCAATTTAGTGGTTGTTCATGTACAATGGTACTATATTTTAGGGCATTTTAATATGTAGTGAATTAAGTTGTACAGTGGTTAATATGTCCACCCTTCCATCCTGTATGCTGTGCCCATATCTTTGTCACTTGAAATTGCAAAAGTTACCATCTGGGAATTTTGATAATTTCACAGAACTGTCATTATAATGGGATGCTGTATCAAATTATGTAGAGTGCAAACACAGCAGTGTCTGAGAAAATAATTCCATGTGAGTGAAATATTTTCATTTGCATTGAAAACTTTTGAGCATAAAGCAGCCCTTTGTTCGGACAATGGGTGAAGGGATTAGCCCTGTTCCACCTTGTTTTGGCACTCTTACTGAACCAGCCTTGTATATATTATGTACTTAGCAACAGTGAAAATTTGAGAGGCAAATACTAGTTCATGTTGAAGGAGTAGACTAAAACTATCTCATCTATCTCCCTCCTTCTTTCCTTTCAGCCTGGCTCTGCCTCTGACTGTGAAATGTTGGCTTAACAGAGTCTCTCACTTCAGTCTCATCTGGCTCGTTTTACCATTAGTGCATTTTTCTCTATTGTTGGGACTTTGGTCTGCCTCTGTGGACCTTATCTTAAATTCACTCATCCAGATCTGAGCAACACTCTTAGCCTTAGGTAGGTAGGAATTTCCCAACCTAGGCTTAGCCTAGCAAGAACTCAACTGTCCCTCACCTAGTCATACTGCAAGGCAATTCAATACAAAACAGTGGTAAGGATTCAACTAAGCTATTTATAAAACTAACACATTTTTTTCTGTTTTAATTACCACAAAGGTAGAAAACAAAGTTCAAGGTTTAGGCTCCTGGATGGCATTTAAAATAATTCACAATATTTCAAACTTCAGAATCTTTATTAAATCTCCAAATATGTAAGGAACATTAGTGCTAAACAGAGTGTGAGAGGGTACAGGGTTTCAAATATAAAAAGCATAAATTAGTAACCTTCACTTCTTTTCCCAACCCTTTTTTCCCCTCCTTCCTTTTTTTGCCATTAGTTGTGCTCTCTGTTTGAGGCTACAGGAGCCAGCAATACCCCAGAATGGAAATGGGCAAAATGAGAAGGCAGTGGAAGACCAAATATTGGTGGGGGAGTGAAAACAATAGGCATAGCAAGAAATGGATTGAAACTCAGTGGTCTAGGAGGTATGAGGCAATGAGCAAGAGAGCAAGAGGGTAAACCTGGACTACCAGAAGACAATGAGATAGGCCTTGGCCAATTATCCACTGGGTGCCATGGGTCCCCAAGTGGGAAAGAAACATGAGCCAGCCTTCCCTTACAGTACATTCTTGTTTTACCTGGAGGTACCTCCATCAGTATCCCTGATCTAAGGGAGGGGAGATGTGGAGGACCTCTTACTTGTGGGCCCCGGGATGGAAAGAACCCTTTACCTCTTGGCAAAGTCAAATCTAACCTTGCATTATTGCCACCTCTTTCAGTGCCCCCAGTGCTGACCCTTGTGCTCCCTACCATCAGTCTGGGAGGGCTGCCAGAAACTTCCTGGGGCACAATAGAATCCTGTCCCTTCTGCCTCCGGCCTGCCAACCTCTCAGAGTTATTTACTTCTGCTGTTGCTAGGGACTCTTCTGCAACAGCAGGTGGTGGCCCATAGAGGTGTCTGAGAGCTTTGGAACTATCCACAGGAATGCAGGATCCTGTTCTCTGAGAGGGACGCTCCAGTTGCTCTCTTGCCAGATTAGTCAGCACATTGATGGGAGGTCTCAGCTGGATGTGAGGGTGGCCCCAGAGCTCTCCATCGTCCTTCAGCCTGGAACTAGGACACTGCAGAGACATGTCGTGGCGCAGCTCCCGGTTACCACTTTTGTCCACAGCTACCACTATGGATGAAGGGGCGTGCCCTCCAAGGCTTGCAAACACAGAAATTAAAAAACAATAAAACTGTAAATACAGTGACCAGAAAATATCTAAAAATGTGATTGACTGAACTCACAGAAATATACCAGGGAAAAACGTACATGTAGTCAAACAAATATTTCCTCAGCCCACTGGCCTTTTCTGAGGCTACTCCTTAAGCACAAGGCTACATGATTGCCCATCATGGTTACCCAGCTGCCCTACTCCATTCCTCATTCCTCCACCTCCACTAGGAAGCAAGGAAGCCTTGAAAATCCAAGTAGCTTACTAGTAGGCATGCAATTGAAAATACCAGCTCTTTAAAGTCCCTGTAGGATCTATGATTCACTAAATCCAGCATTCAGATTTTAGCAGGAGTGTTCTGAAAAGTCTTCTGAGGGACAACATATTTTCCTCCACAGAAGTCAAAGAAATGTTAGTTATGTTAACAAACACTCCACTTTCTATTTTTGAAGCATCATTCAACACTCACCAAATTTTGTTAAAATTTCCTTTCAGTCAACCCATACCACATCCTAGAGTAAGAGTTTCCTTATGTTTAAGCCCCATTGTTTAGATTAGATTAGGGATGTGCAACTTTTGTTTCAAAATTACATTTCAAAATCATCACTCTTAAATCCAATATTCTTAGTACCTAAATTTATATCCTTCTACTTTTTGTCTGTGCAAACCTCCCACACCTCCTCCAAGCCACTCGTCCCTGTCCCAGTTACAAACTGTCTTTTGCATCCAAAATTAAACAGTTGTACTCAGTTTTGTACTTACACATTTTCAATACAAGCCATGGAGAAATTTGATCAAGACAGCCTTTGTGAGGTGGTGGAGAAAACCAGCTGAACGCCCACACTGGCTAACTTAGTCTGGAGAAATGACTAGTGCTTCTGCCTGAGAGAGGCTTGGCAACTCAAATGAAGCCAGGGACCAACTGCTTCTTTCTAGATTTGGAGTTTTCTTTCTGGGGTTACAGTTGCTAAGGAAGGGAGGGAGACAAAGAGTGGGAAGGGGGAGGAGATGAGTCTGTGACACTCCTTTTAAGCCAAACATGGGACTGCTTTCTGCACAGCAGTGGATGGATGGTAAAGGCATTTGCTACATTAATTCTGGTGCAGGCCAGTTGGAAAGACAAATCATTTCAAGGAGGATTTAGAAGAGTTGTGGAGGAATGATCTTCTGTTAAGATTTATATCTAAAGTTTTAGTTATAAAATATAATTGTCAAATCTCCTCCTTGAATATGGAAACCCAAACATGCCTAATCCTGTAACCCATGCCTTGTGACCCATGCCTAATCTTGTAATTTAAACTTCCAGTTTGGGGTGATGCATTTTATTAAATTGGTGGAGAACAGAGGTTTAGAGGGGGCTAAATTGTTTTTCATTCTGTGAAGATGAAACAAAAATAGCACTATAAAATTTCCTCTAAGGATCATCATGGCTTTTATTTTGTAGCCCCTCAATTTGCAGTTCTTTCTTTCATCTCGTCTTCTGGTTTATCAGTTCTGTGTGTGTATTTCCTGTAATAGAGCTCTGGAGATTTCTTTTAGGTGGGGAGGTGGAGAATAAAAGGCATAAAAGGTATACTAAGTTTATGAATATTAGCTCAGATATTGGCAGGTAACTTTTTTGCATAAGGTATCTTTTATTCTTTCACCTTAAATTTCATCCATTTCCCCCGCTTTAAGCAAGTATACTTCCACAGCTTTTATTCTTTGCTATTGATGTACAGATTAATTGCTCTGAAATTACAATGACCATCCCCCTATCCAAAATTACTATTGTTGATTCATGACAAAGCTATAAACTTGACCCATCTCCTTACATTTACCTGAGACTCGTTCTGTGCAGACTGACCTTGAAGATTGTCTTTTCTTTATTCTCAATATCACTATATGCTGCTATAGTTCAACAATAAATTATATTTTTTCTTAAGGAAAGATAATGGACTCAAATATTACATGTTTCAAGTTATAGATATGTGCAAAGGAATGGTCACTGCTGTGAAGCAACACAATTCATGATGGAAACGACCTTTCGGGTCTCCAAGTCCACATCTTCCTGCCAGGGTGCCTTGTCTCTGTCTGTACACTACTGAGTGTTTTTATCTCATTGAAAGATGAAAGTGGCATGTTTCCAACACGTTTCCCAGAGGACTCTGTTCACTTGCCTAGCATGGTTCACTATTAAGAAATCTCTTGATTCCCCAGCTTCAGTTTCTATTCTTGCTTCAGTTTATTATGCTCCCTGTCTTTATGTAAAAAGAAAACTTATTATTAGCAATATAATTATGGTGGAGTGTTAAAACCCTTTTAGTACTTGCCATATCAGAGGGAAAATTGCAACTTGGGTTAATGTTTGCTAATAGTTGGTAAGTCATATTTACATAAATAGTTTATGCATGATAGGTTGCATTTTTTTCTGAATACTGGCAATGAAGCCCCAGGACATCCTTTTATGCCTATCAAAATGTTGTAATAATGGCCTATTTTTATATAGAAATGTCTGTTTAGTAAGAAATCATCTTAATTGGAATATAAAAGGGTGAAGAGTAATATAGGGACCAAATCGCTGGGAATAATGACAAAGCCCATTGTACCCAAGAATTTTCCAAAGCCATAACATTTAGTATAAATGTACAGATATTAGCTCAGATTTTGCCTTATAACTTGTTTTTTTGTGTAAACAATGCATATTTATTGAATGACTAATGAATGCATTCACTATTTTAAGTGTGGATTATACCAAAAATGTAAGTATGCAGTCCATACTGGCTTCAAGGTATATGTAAACTTTCTGGGGAGATAAAATAGCATCTATAAACTTGTCAAAGAATAGCATAAAAAATAGACATAGACCTTTAGCTGCATAGTATAATCTAAGACCACAATTGAAATGCAGAAAAAGAAGCTGTAATTTTGTATAAAAGTAGTTATAGCATATTTCAAGTGGGGTTGAAACTTCAGTTGTGTTTTGAAGGACAAATACAATATACATGGGCAGAGGAAGAAATGACAGTCTATGCCAAGAACAGTTATGGAGGTAGAAATAGAGAGAAAATGTTGGCATTCTGTAGTGCATATTTTTAAACTAAATTGGGCTAATATTTGGCAGAAATAGAAATATAAAGAGCTAATTAGATCCTCTAGAGATAGAAACCAACCAGATAATTACTAAAATTGTGTCCATGAAGAAATATTTGAAAGCATTCATATTTTAAAGTTAGAGATAAGAATAGAATCATCTCACAAATGAACCTTCTGACAAAAAGCTGTTGGGCTACCTCAATTATCCATTAAGCTTTGAAAATGAAGTAATAAAGTATATGCCTTTTTCTCTTGTTTGTTGAATGAATGATTCAGGAGGGGAAAATGGGTAATGGAGTTTGAGAATTTGCCAAAAAGTAGCTTAGTTATGAAAACAGCTGTCTTAGTCTGTTTTCTGCTGCCATAACAGAACACTGGAGACTGATTAATTTATAAATAAAAAATATGATTTTTATAGTTTTGGAAGCTAGGAAGTTCAATATTAAGATGCTGGCATCTGGCAATGGCCTTCTGGCTATATCACCCCATGGTGGAACGTGGAAAGACGAGAAAGTGAGAGAGAGCAAGAGAGAGAAGGCCCAACTCACTTTCATGCAAACCCACTCCAGCAATATCCAACCCATTCTGGCAATAAGGACATTAATCCATTCATAAAAGTGGCACCTTGGCCGGGCGTGGTGGCTCATGCCTGTAATCCTAGCACTCTGGGAGGCCGAGGCGGGCGGATTGCTCAAGGTCAGGAGTTCGAAACCAGCCTGAGCAAGAACGAGACCCCGTCTCTACTATAAATAGAAAGAAATTAATTGGACAACTAAAAATATATGTAAAAAATTAGCCGGGCATGGTGGCGCATGCCTGTAGTCCCAGCTACTCAGGAGGCTGAGGCAGAAGGATTGCTTGAGCCCAGGAGTTTGAGATTGCTGTGAGCTAGGCTGATGCCACGGCACTCTACAGCCCGGGCAACACAGTGAGACTCTGTGTCAAAAAAAAAAAAAAAAAGAAGGTGTGTGTGTGTGTACAGACACACACACACGCATGCGTACACTTAGGCTCACACCTATACAAATGCAGAACTTTGCAAGTACTTTTTGTTTTTTACTCCCTCCAGTCTGAGTAATTTTTGAATGGGGACAGCCACCTTAAGGGAAAATGTAAGAACTATTAACAAGAAGAGGTCCCAGTTATCACCTTGACACCACTATTTTCTCCCATTCAGCAGAGGGCGCTATCTCCCCACCCTGCACCCCACTGCTGCCCAGGGGCTGTGGAACACTGTGCCTGAGTCTGAGAAAGACCATCTATGCCTTCAGGTGTCCTGAGGGCAGACTTGGGGCATTTGTGCATCAAGATATACACATTCCCTCATGAAATTTAAAAAGTCTTTTTGCTTTTTGTTTTGTTTTAATATGAATTATTCTTGCAAGAAATTTTGAATCAAAATGTTACAATCAGCGATAACCAGGCGAAAAGGCTTCTCACCTTGACCGTGGGTGAGAAGTACACACGCATTGCCCTCAAGCGGGAGAATGGCTCTGCAGATTTTAAACTATGAGAGTTAATTTCTTTTTACGCAGTACGCTTTAATTTTTTCTGATGGACTACTGGGGGAATCAGATACTCCTTTCAGAATCTGATTAACCTGAGATCACATCAAAAATTTCCAAAGGTTTATGTGTACCCTGTGAGGTCCATTCCGGACCTCTGGTAATTCGTGCTGAAATATTTCATTGGCGATATTTTAAAAATTGATGTCATCACTTATTAAACTATTTCATAAATGGAAAGGACTCAGATATTTTTTTTAAAAGCCTCATTATTCACACAGGTGCAGATTCCAACTTTCCACTGTTATGACTTGCTGGGTTAGAGCCATTTTCGGAAGTTAGATACAAAATTAACTGCACTTGGAAAACAACTTGTTACTTTCCTACGGTCTGTGTAATTAGTAAATACACAAAACCTTAACCAGAGGCATTGCACGGCCAGAAACACATAGCAAATAGCAAAGATCACAGTGTCTCCTTTTATTGGAATTAATGTTTACCTGAACTGAAAAGAGATGTTGTCTGCTCAGTTTGGGGCCAAGAAATCAAAATTTTGAAAAGCTGTTTGCTGCAATTTCCTTGCTCAATACGAGCATAATTCTGTATGACCTTAAGGTAGATGTTTTTCTAGATACAGCTTTTCATTTTCTTAAGGAGAGCTTGATACAAAATGTTTCTTCTGAAGTTCTTGTGTGTTAATATTTATTTCAGTTTGGTATCTCATATACACGCTATTAACTTTCATCCCTCAAAACTGTCATTAAGTTAAAGCAGAAATCTAAGAAACAGAAAGCCTTTGTTTAGCAAGGGCTTCGTTCAATTTGCTCAGTCTCTATAAGTATAAACGTGCTGCCTCGACTCAAGACGCAAGTGTGGATGCTCAGTTCTCAGCCATAGAATGTTACAGGTGGAAAGGACCAAAGATCATTGAATCAGACCCTCTCACTTTGAGACGGCCAAGGTGTTCAATGGTCTGCCCACCATTGCTCAGCTCTTTAACAGCAAGAGCTGTGGGTCAATGACCAGGCTTATTGACTCCCTGGGTTCTTTCTGCTATTGGCTTCTAGCTCTAGAGGAGGGTTTCTCAACTGCAGAGCTATTGACCTTTTGGACGGGGCAATTCCTTGTTGTTGGCAGCTGCCCCGTGCAGTGAAAGATGTTTAGCAGCATCTCTGGCCTCTACCCACTCGATGCCAGTAGAGCCTCCCCTACCCACACCATTGTGAAAATAAAAAATGTCTCCATACATTGCAAAACGTCACCTAGATAATTGAAAACTATTGTTCTAGAGTATACAGACATCACCTGAGTGCAAGGCCTAGCTTTAGTTCCATCTTTTCCATCAGCTCTCTTCACACAAACCCAGCTCCTAGTAATCCTACTCTTCACTCAAAGGACTCACTGCCGCTATTTTTTTGTGTGTGGGACATATACAATATGGAGCATTATATAGCCAGCAAAAAGATTGAAATTCTGTCATTTGCAACAACATGGATGGAAATGGAGAACATCATGTTAAGTGAAGTAAGCCAAGCACAGAAAGCCAAATCTCGCATGTTCTCACCAATATATGGGCGCTAAATACTGTATCAGGTTTTTTTTGGCTTTGCGACATCTCTTGTGTTATATTATTAATGGCCAACAAACATATGAAAAAATGTTTGACATTTCTACTCATCAGGAAAATGCAAATCAAAACCACAATGAGATATCACTTAACTCCAGTGAAAATGGTCTTTATCAAAAAGTCCCAAAACAATAAATGTTGGTGTGGATGCGGAGAGATAGGAACACTCACACACTGCTGGTGGGACTGCAAACTAGTGCAACCCCTGTGGAAAGCAATATGGAGATACCTCAAAGAGATACAAGTAGATCTACCATTTGATCCAGCAATCCCACTACTGGGCATCTACCCAAAGGAAAAAAAGACACTCTATAAAAAAGACACCTGCACCTGCATGTTTACAGCAGCACAATTCACAGTTGCAAAGACATGGAAACAACCCAAGTGCCCATCAATACATGAGTGGATTAATAAAATGTGGTATGTGTACACCATGGAGTTCTACTCAGCCACAAAAAACAATGGTGATCTAGCACCTCTTGTGTTATCCCGGATGGAGCTGGAGCCCATTCTACTAAGTGAAGTATCCCAAGAATGGAAACACAAGCACCATGTGAACTCACTATCAAATTGGTTTTAACTGATCAACACTTAAGTGCACATACAGTAGTAACATTCATCGGGTGCCAGGCAGGTGGGAGGGGTTGGAGGGGATGGGTATATTCACACTTAACGGGTGCGGTGTGCACTGTCTGGGGGATGGACACGCTTGAAGCTCTGACTCAGGCAGGGCAAAGACAACATACGTAGCCTAAACATTTGTATCCCCATAATATGCTGAAATAAAAAATTTAAAAAAACAAAGATGAAAAATGAGTTTTATAAA
>CAUYRT010033838.1:0-38694 GCA_963574885.1 Lepilemur ruficaudatus
TGTTAAGTAATTTGTAATCAAGTGCTTGTTTATTTTTAAAAATAGGATACATTTTGTTGGTAACTGTTCTCTCTGATACTACTGGCTACTCCAGAGAAAATTTCTTTCTATCCCTTTTATCCTTTCATTTTTTAACTTCCATGAAGTACAAAGTGTGTAGGGGACACTGAGTTTTAATTCTTTATTAATGGCAAGCATGGTGGCGTTTTATTGGGAAGAAACCAAGAGGAGAGCTTTCATAGTCTACATTTATTCTTACCAGTATAGCAGGTGTTACACTTTCAGAAAATATTCTCATCCTTTGTTCCGTCATTTCTGATGATTTTAGAAAACTACCTAAATCAGAATTTAATTGTATACAATATATGAGACTGATTTCTTTCACATTGCTGGCAATTTTAATTACTGTTGGTAATATTGACTTAACAGTTGCGCTGAGTCTGAAAATAGGACAGTCAGTGGAATTGACTTATTAAAATATATTAAATGACAATTTTTTCCCAGCCCTCTGTACAAAGGACTAAAGTTTTAATCTCATTTCTGCCTCTAGCTGGTGGCTTGTAAAACCATGGATTCTCTTAGCTTTATCTGTACGACAAAGGCCATTTTTAATACTACAATCTCAGGACGAATATAGAACCAGATTGCTGGAAGATTTGTTCACTGCTTATTAAGTCATCTTTAAGCCATCTGTACCTGGGCTACATTTTGCTTACGATAAAATTAAAATGAGTCTGTGAGTAATAAAGACATTTAAAGGAATGTTTGATAATACAATTCAAAGCACTAAAAACAATGCCAATGCTAATATTATTTTATACAAATATAATGCAATATGATAAAACCACTGTCAATATTTTTTGTTATAAAATAATACAAATCGTAGAAATACAAATAAATACAAAGGAGAAAAAAGTCCCTCATAATCTCAGCGACCTAAACATTATTATTTTAGAATGTCCACTCCCACTTTTTTCTGTTCATACTCTACCTTGCGGCGAATGCAAATTTACAGCATGACTATCGGTAGAATCCTAATCTATACTGAAGCATGATCAAGAACCTCTTCTTGCACACATAAAAATGAGTTAATTCACACAAAAGAATATTTTAAAAGGTTATTTCATAGAACAGGTCTTCGTAAAAAAAATCCTCTCCTCCTCAGTCATAAACCTTGTTATTTCTCAAGACTGAGATCAAGGTTTTTTCAATATTGAAATATCAGCAAGGCTCTAGGAACACCCAGAGAGAAATTGAACAGTTAAATCGAAGGACTGAGATTGCAGAAGGCATTTTGAGATTTTCACGTAGAAGATTTTAGATTTTTTTCCCCTTGTACGTAGGACTTAGATGACAAGAAATGAAAGCAACTGCCTCCAGCGATGGCCAGACAATTACCATGACATCAAACATGTTAGTAGATCCATCTTCAGAAAGCCAATCCAGTTAGAAAGTACAGGGCAAGCTTGTTAAAGTCCGTGAACCGCATTCTTCCTGGATACTCCTATAATATACCCCGTGTGCGTCTTTACCTCCAGCGTGGTGTCCCTTCTCACTCCGGGATGGTGCGTCCCATTGCCCCTGGACCAACCATCTGGATGTGGTCTCCAGTTAACTCACATTTGGCACGTCCAAAACTGAACCTCGCACGTCTTGCCCAAGCCAGAAAACCAGAGAAATTCTTCTCTTCAAACTCTAAGTTCAATCAATCACCCAATCCTGTCACTCTGCTATTTGACATCTCTTGACGTGGTTTCACTTCTCTCCATCCCGTGCTGACCCCTTGCTTTCGCCTCTCATCCAAATCGGCGTCTGCAGCCTCCTGGCTGGTATCCTGGCTTCCTTCTTCGTCTCCAATTCACACGGCAGTAAGGTGAGGTGGACAGGGTCCAAATGAAACTCTGATCTTAGATTCATCCTTGATCAACCTATATAAATGTTTTTTGAGTCTGTGCACATGACAGTGGTCCTCATGAGCTGGTGCTTGTTGTCTTCTCCAACACCGGCTCTCAAAACCTCCTGCTTTAAACTCAAAGCCCCAGACTCAAATACTATGCTTCGGTGCTCTTTCTGAGTCTCTGCGCATATTTTTGCCCTGGCTTAAATATTATGCTGCGCCTTCTGTCTGGCTCATTCTTACTCATCCTTTCAATAGCATCTTTTCAATAGGATGATTACACCCTAAATGCAGCCTGCACGGGCTCCTCAGTCTTGGCAAGATGCTCCCTCCTCTGTGCTTCCAGAACACCTGTGCTTGCCGTACTGCGTTGAGATCCCTGGCAACTCGTCAGGTGTAAGGGTTGGAATTGTGTCTTTTTAGCCATCATACCTCAGATTTGTATTTTCTAGATTTCTCCCAGTTCTCCCATCTGTGCATTTTTTCCTCTATACGGCTGGGCTGCCCTTAGCTTCATGAGCGTGTCCTACTGTCCTTCCTCTCTCTCTTGCTTTCCCTTGAAACCACACACATTGAACCAAATCTTACTTGTCCTGCAAAGTTCAGTTCATCTGGCACCCCATGCAGGAATACGTCTCTGGTCCCAAAACGCAGAACTCCTCAGAGCCACTGTTATGATTATGCGGCACTTATTGGTCTTGTTTTTTAAGTTTTGGGTTTTTTTTGTTTTTGTTTTTTTTTTGCCTGTCTTCTCTTCCTCATAGCACAAAGGCAGAGACTGTGTATTATGCATCTGTGTACCCTCACCTCCCACCGGTCAGCACCTGTGCCTGTAAATAAATGCCCATTCATCTCCAGGTTTAGAGACTCACGTGCCAGCTCTACCAACCCCTGCCTTGGTATCTCTCTTCCTGGCATGACTTCTTTCTCCTCCCTCTGAAATTCATCTATCGCCTTCCGGATCCACCTCCTTAAGAGACATTTCAAACCCATCATCCCCCAGGAACCTCCTAAAACTCACCTGTCAGACTCTGATTTCCCTCCGACCCTCCTTTTCTCGTGTGTTTCTTTAGTGTTTTATTATGATAGTATCATTCTGTGGATGCTAATGTGCCCATTCTGGTTGTTTTCAGATAAGTTCAAAGAGATTTATTTTGTTTCCTAAAACAGCCTGTAAATTCTGGAGACTTGGCTATGAGGGAAATATTCTGTCTCTGTGCTCTCCAACAGAATACTCACCGGACCTAACACGTAACTATTGAACAATTGAAAAGTGTCTAGTGGGAGTGAAGAATAAAAATTTTAATTTTTTAAAAATTTAAATGTAAATAGCTACATACAGCCAGATATAACTGTGTTGGACAATGCAGAGTTCTCAATGCGAGAGACGGTATATTTTGAATTATTACTTTTTCCTAACATGCCTAGTACCTAACAGGAAACAATGCTTCATATTTATACAACACATTATAATTAATATATGAAATGCTGCTAAATACAGAATTTGAGTAAAGTTTTGGAATCATTTGGTGATGCAGGCTGGGTAAATATTATTATCACCATTTTTGACATATGATAACCAGGAAGCTAAATGACTTATTTAAGGTCATACGGAAACTACTGGCGGATGATTATCTGCCCCCCCTCCCATCTTTTGTTATCCTAATTCTTACGCTATTATCCCTTTCTTTTTAATGTTATATTGACTCAATACAGTCTTGACAAACTGAATTCTTAAGGTAATAATTTCACGTAGATCACAGAATCTACATAAAATGATTATTTATCCATTCAACAAATATTTGTTGAACCCTGGGAAGGAGCCAGGCACGCTAGGTGCTAGCAGGAAAGTGGAAAATATGTGGATCCCTGCTCTGAAGGGGCTGACTATGCATATGTGCTTTGCAGGGTGGGGACAGACAGTAAATAAATACATAAATAAAAAAGCAAATGGGAGCCGGGCGCGGTGGCTCACACCTGTAATCCTAGCACTCAGGGAGGCCGAGGCGGGAGGATCACTTGAGGTCAGGAGTTTGAGACCAGCCTGAGCAAGAGCGAGACCCCATCTCTACCAAAAATAGAAATTAGCCAGACAACTAAAACCTAGAAAAAATTAGCTGGGCATGGTGGTGCATGCCTGTAGTCCTGGCGGCTCCTTGGGAGGCTGAGGGAGGAGGATCGGTTGAGACCAGGAGTTTGAGGTTGCTGTGAGCTATGATGACACCACTGTACTCTAGCCCCGGCAGCAGAGTGAGACTCTGTCTTGAAAAAAAAAAAGCGGGGGAATCTCCCTCTTCTCCTCTTTTTATACAGCCACCAATCCTATTGAATTAGGGCCTCGCCCTAACAAATACCCAATAACTGCGAGGAAATTCTGACCCTAAGAAGCAAGTAGACTGAAATGTGTGAGGAGAAGCCATCCTCCCATTGGTAGAACCCATGGTCTTTGTTAGGTTTAAAGTCTGGCGTCTGCCAGAAGGGTGGGGAATCTTGAATTTTGGAGCAGGTTGCTGTTGTTTTTCTGTTGTAGCCTGAGAGCTCTAACCTCTGGGCCCCGGAGCAGGCCTCATCTGCGTAGCCTCATTCACGGAAGGGTGGTTCAGCTTCAGTCTCCCCGGGAAGGGTGGGGACGCAATTCTTTTATGCTTTTGTTTGTCCATTTTAAGTGCATGCAGAAGGCCAGTGGTTGCCACTAGCTTTAAATTCAAAACGAGATGAAGCAAATTATAAGGAACAAGTCCAAGACAGCAGATTGAAACGTTTATAGCTTTTTTAGAGACAGGCAAGAAAATACAGAAGGATTAGGGCTACACAGACCTGGATAAATATTAGAATAAGCACTTTCTTCTTCATCCCCATTTACATTCCTTTATAAGGCCTTTTTCATTTTCCTGTTTCTCTGGCATGCTTCCCCTTCATTCTACTGTCTCCTGAAATACTCACGCCTGCAGCATTTCGGCTGCTAAGAGCTCAATTTATTGAGCCCAGATACTACCATATCACCTCTACGATATCACTGAATCTGTACAGGGAACTATGATGTATGCACTGGTGTTATTCCTCATTTACAGGTAAACAGAAGGACGGGGAAGGCAGGTAGCTTGTCCAAAATGCCACAGCCGGTAAGAGTCAAGATTTGAGCTCAGACAACCTAGTAGAGATGAGAGGCTTTACCATCAAGCTAAGCTAATTGTCATCTCCTCCCCGCTTCTGCTTCTTTCTCTTTTTCCTCAAGCACCCACTTTATGCCAATACCCCGGTAAGCCTTTGTATATAGTATCTAATTTAATTCTTGCAATGACTTTGAGAGGTGGGACTTAAAAATCTCTATTTTCCGGATTTAAAAAAAAAAACAACAACACAAAACGCCAAGCACTGAGGCTCAAAAGGTTGATTCATTTGCTCGTGATTGTACAGCTAGAAAGTGGAGACGACATTGGACTTTGGATCCTCCGCTACCGCCACAGCTGTGAGTCTTTCTGCCCGGAAGACAAACATCGAACCTAGAATTTCTTCCGGGTCTGTTTGTGTCTAGATAAGTTAGTAATCCCCGAGTTGTCAAATTCCAGGCGTCTGAGGAAGTGACTGGGAAGATGGTTTCGGATGAAATGTCCTCAAGTGACAGACACTATGTCGTGGCCATTTGTCCCCTTCCTGGACGGCTGGTTCTGTACCCATCGGATCTGAGCAATGAAGCATTGGGCTGTCCGCTAACTCTGCTCTCTCCTGTGCAAATTTCCCAGGAATCAGTGTCTGTTGACATTTGGTCCCTGCTGTCTAAACTTAGCATCTTCACATTTGATTGCCTGGCCAAAATTTACACCATCACCGCTCAATCCTTTTGGAAATCCTCCGACTTTGGTTTCTTCCTCCAACCTGACCAGGACAGCTCAAACAAGGTGACTCACTGACTGCAATGTGATCCGTCTTCGGAAATTGCGGTAGGGAAGGAATTTTTAACATACCTTTGGAATCCGTTCCAGTGCACGATTTACCTAGTTAGGTTTTCCTCGAGCTAATTTTAAAATAATTTGCATTCTTTGGGCAAACGTACATGAAGGGAACCGGGGAGGTGCGTTGGAGGTCAAGAGAGAGCCAGGCAGCGTGGCTATCACTGAAGCAATGTGAAATTCACACGCGTTGTATGTGTGCGTGTCTGTATTTTTTTCTAAGTCTTGCAATCTCCTCACTCCTCCTCCTAGTCAATATACTCTTTTAAATTTTGTTAGGCCTCATTTTTCTTTTCTTCAAGATCGAGACATTGAACCTGTCAATTCCTAAGTTCTTTTCCTGCAAAACATGTTTATCTTTTCTACACTATACCATATTGTGCCTACATAGTTTGAGCTTTTGAAATCTAGAGACGTGTAACCCAAATGGGTTTGTTATTTCATTTATTCATCCGATTTTTCATTGCACAGATATTTGTTAAGAAGCTACAAAGTGCAAGGCACTGGGCTGGCTTTGGGGATAAAGAAGTCCCTGCCTTCAGGGAGACCTGTTCATAGCATTGAATAAAGCTGTAA
Source organism: Lepilemur ruficaudatus (assembly GCA_963574885.1). Lineage (NCBI taxonomy): Eukaryota > Metazoa > Chordata > Mammalia > Primates > Lepilemuridae > Lepilemur > Lepilemur ruficaudatus. Next base: position 6,424 of record CAUYRT010033838.1, read on the forward strand.
AGAAGGTAATAAAATTCTCCCAGGTGAGGCCATCCCAGAGCTGAGAGATCACAATTGCTCTTCTTTTCATTTACAGAAGTTCTGTTCACGTCAGGAGCCAACAGGTATAAATTTCCTCTCTAGTCTCCTGTCTTTTTTTGTATAACCTCCTCAAAACCAGACAGGTTTTTGCTTTTCTTCCTCTCTTCTTCTTAGCACAGGCGACAACCAATAGCCAGTTTTTGTTCCCTGCTGTCCTTCCAAAGCTTCACAGCCCAAAATAAAGGTGCCGCGGAGGTGGAGAACCCAATTTCCATTCTAAGTTTCACACAGTGGGTTTCAGTCAATTAAAATTTCTGTTCCTAAGATACAGTTGCTTATGGAGGCAAGTGGCACCCACATTTTTTTGGAAACAATGATCTTGGTCTACAGGAACTTTTTCTCCAGTGTGTTTGGAGACCTCAGGCATTCTGTGCAGTGGCGGAGCAGTTGTCATAAAGCCAATTTATCTCCTGTTCGAGGGGTCAGCTTCTTCCTATTACCTGGGTTTCGACTCCTCTGAGCAACACAGCGAACATCTTGGGGTAGGGGGAGAGACAACATGTTTCTTGTTCTTTTTATCCTCACTAATACATTGGAACTAGGCCATCTGGCTGCCTTTTGGGCAAATCCATTTTATAACAAGATTTTTTTTTTTTTTTTTTTGGTAATTCAGTAATTAAACCCCTTTGGATAGGGTTCAAGATGGACCTGCCTTATGCTGGATTTTGCTTTACAGCAAACTGTTAGTCACAGGTGCCAGTGAATTCATAAATGAAAATGAGAAATCTCTATGGATTTCGGAAAATTGTCCATCTCTCGGAGTTTCCTTTGACTTTAGGTCCAGTCATCTTCAGAGGTGAGGAAGGTGAGGGTGTGGTTAGGACGGCCCTCTGGTCCGGCATTGTTGAGATTATTGCCATCTTTAGCCCGAATCTAACTTCCCAAGGTTGAAAGATGGAAGCGCGTGGGCTCAGCGTCGTCACACCACGATTCACGGGCGACTTGACTTTCCTCCCTTGTTGTCATTGTCATTCGGGGCTTCACACTTGAAATGTCATCGCCGTAACATCATCTTCGGGATATTTTCTGAGAACAATTTGTGTATTTTGAGCAAATGTACCTTGCCATCCCTTAACTTGAAAGAGTATAAATCGATACAAAAGCGTGGTTAGAAGTCAAGCGATCGGTAGTGGTTTTTTTTTTTTTTTCTTGATAGATTATGGGAAAAATTTTAGCTCCCAGGCTAGTTGTGCTCCCAATTTCTTTTGCTATGAATCATGGAAAGTTAATAGTCGGAGAGTTTTCTTCTGGTCACTGACTCATGTAAAAATCTCTTTGTAAAACATCATCAATTTGGACTCTCTTTAAAACAATTTTTTTAAAAAAAACTTGATATTTTCAGAGCAGTTTAGGTTCACAGCAATATAAAGAGGAAGGTGCAGAGATGTCTCATAAATCCCCCGTACCAAGACATGCGTAGTCCCGCCATTATCAACCTCCCCCACAAGTGGGACATCCAGTACCACTGATGAGCCTACGTGGACACATCATAACCACCCAAAGCCTATCTGTAGTTTACATTAGGGTTAACTCTTGGCGTTGCACATTTTACAGGTTTTGACAACTGCATGATGGTATGTATTCATCATTATGGCGTCATGCAGAGTGTTTTCACTGTCCTAAAACTCCTCTCTGTCTATTCATCCCCCCACCAGCAGCCACTGATATTTTTACTGTTTCCATAGTTCTGCCTTTTCCAGAACGTCCTCTAGTTGGAATTATATACCATGTAGCCTTCAGGTCAGCTCTTTTCACTTAGTAACATACATTTAAGTTTTCTCCATGTCTTTTCATTGCTTGATAGCTCATTTTTATTTTATTTTTTTTAGCACTGAATAATGTGCCATTGTCTGGCCCTGCCACAGCTGATCCATCCACTCACCCACCAAAGGACATCTTGGTTGCTTCCAAGTTTTGAGGATAGCGAATAAACCTGCTCTCTCTACACACCCGTGTGCGGGTTTCTGTGTGGACGTGCGTTTTCACCTCTTTGGAGTAAATGCAAATGAGCACGGTTGCTGGATCACATGGTAAGAGTATGTTTAGTTTTGCAAGAAGCCGTCAAACTGCCTTCCACTTCCCAATCCCGCCAGCGGTGAATGGGAGTTCCTGTTGCTCCTCACCCTCCCCGGCCTTTGGTGGTGTCCCGTGTTCTGGGTTTTGGCTATTCCAATAGGGATGTCTCATTGTTGCTCTCTTCTGCATTTCCCTGATGACATAAGATGCAGAACATCTTCTCATGTGCTTGCCTGACATCCTGTTTGGCGAGGTATCAGTTAAGGTCTTTGGCTAATTTTTTTTAAGTGTTTGTTTTATTATCGGGTTTTAAGAATTCTTTCTGTAGTTTGGGTGGCAGTCCTTTATCAGATGTCTTTTGCAAATATTTCTTTCCAGTCTGTGGTTTGTCTTTTCATTCTCTTGACCTTGTCTTTTTTCAGGGCAGAATTTTTCAATTTTAAAGAAGTCCAGCTTATCCACTATTTCTTTCATGGGTCTTGCTGTTGGTGTTTTATCTAAAAATTCATGGTCATACCCAAGGTCCTCTAGGTTTTCTCCTGCGCTGTATTCTAGGAGGTTTATAGTTTTGCATTTTACATTTAGGCCTATGATCCATGTTGAGTTAATTTTTGTGAAGGGTAAAATCTGTGTCTAGTTTCACTTTTTTTGCATGTGGATTTCCAGCTGTTCCAGCATCAGCTGTTGAAACCCCTCTCTTTGCTTCATTGTATTACCTTGGCCCCCTTTTCAAAGATCAGTTGACTGTATTTATGTGAGTCGCTATTCTGTTTCATTGATACGTTTATCCTTTTTTGGACCACATCACACTGTCTTGATTACTCTAGCTTTGTGGAAAGTCTTGACGTTGAGCCATTGTCGGTCCTCCGATTCTATTCTTCTCCTTCAGTATCATGTTGGTTATTCTGGATCTTTTGCTCCTTCATTTAAAAACTTTAGAATCAATTTGTTGACGTCTGCAAAATAACATGCTGGGATTTTGACTGGGATTGCATTAAAGCTGTAAATCAAGTTGGGAGACTTTTCCTTCTTGTCCTTTCTTCTTTCTCTCTCCCTTGAACCCACTTTCCGATGAGTGAGATAAAGCACCTCTCAACATGCCTTAGTGCTTTCTTAGCCGTGATCTAGTTACAATGTCATCTACTTCAGCAGCAGCGAGGGCTTGTTTGACAAGGAAAGCAACCCCCTGAGACAGTTAATTGGGTAACAATTCACTTTTATATCAAGTCAAATTGTTTGAGTCTTTTAAATAGATGATGAGCTTGGATCCTCTCCTCCGGCATAACAATAGCTTGTTTGGGGAGAAGCAGGCTATTTAAGTCCTGGCATTGTCCTTGCTTGGGCATAGATTTGCATTCTTTTTTGAGTCTCTATGAATGGTTAATGCAGGCTAGCCTCCTTTAGTGGAGATGGAATGTTCCTGAATCCCTGGGAATTCGCCAGATGGTACAAGACTTCAGAATGCAAGCGGTAGCTTTGGCCTCCTTGTGGCTGCTGTGTTGATGGACATAAACCACACACTCAGGGTGGAAAGCTGGTGTTTGTGATTCGAGAGGAATTTGTAGGATGGTTTCAATCTTGCCTCTGCAAGGCTAATGGGGTAACAGTGTATTTGGGGTGTGAGACCTATTGTTACAGTTACTTTGGAGATCACACTTAGGAAAAGGTTTCTTCCTACTCTGACCAAACCGGGTTCTTAAAAGCTGCTCATAGGATTGTTATTCATTCTGAAATTTCCTGAAAACAAACTTTGTCACGAGATTCTTAAGGCATCTTTGGATACACCTTCGAAAATGTTTTATCTCATTTTACGCTGCCTTCAGTTTGACTTGATAATGTATAATTTTTTTTTCTCCTCAAATTATAACATCGTGCAGGGCTAGGAGAAGCAGATAGATGGGTGAAGATTATGGAAGGAGGCAAACACCAACCGAATTCTTGGTGGGTAGTGTTTTGGAGATTCTCAGTCCGTTGGCAGTGAGAGAAACCTTTCTGCCACTTACAAATAGAAATGGACTAAAAAGAGAAATATTTTGTTTATTTTTCTTCTATGCCAAACTTTTCTTAGGGGCAAATGTATTTGTCACCTCAGGCTGTCATAACAAAATACTATAGGGTTGGTGGTTTAAACAACAGAAATTTATTTCTCATGGTTCTGAAGGCTGGAAGTCTGGGATGAGGGTCACAGCATTCCAAGGGTCTGGTGAGGCCACTTTTGCTGGCTGGTCTATGGTCTCCTTCTGGCTGGTCATTGCACGCTGAGAGAGACAGAGAAAGCTCTGGTCCAGCTTCCTCTTTTTATAAGGACCCCAGTCCCATCACGGGGTCTCACCTTCATGGCTCCATCTAAACCTCATTACTTCCTCAATCTCCGCTCCCCAAAACACCGTCACATTGCGGTTAGGACTCAATACAGGAGTCTGGGGGACATATTCATTCCATAACAATAAGTGAGAGCTCCTCTCGTTTTGAATACAAGCATGTCATGTTTCAATGTGGTTATTTTGTTGTAAGGTGATCATCACAAGACGCTCACTGATTCAACGTTATATCAAATCTCCTCTTTGATGCTTATGTAGACCTTTCTTGGGAACTGGCCACTCTATACCTTCCAACTGGGATGACGTGGCTAAAGCAGGAAGCTCTTCTTTTCCCCACCTCCATCACAGACCCTGACTAAATTTCTCTTTTAAGTAAAATTTAAAATATTTTATTTCACAAATGGGCTAAGGGAGAGAGAAATTGTCACGCACCCTTTGAGTGTAAAAGAAAAGAAATAATACAATGCAGAGAGTCTGTACAACAGGAACTAGTTTAAAAGCATCTCAGAAACACAGCTTTTAGGAGAGAGAGAGAAACTTAAGTCCCAGCAAAAAGGCAGGCAGCTGTATAAGAGAAGGAGCTCCATTGCGGCTGGTCTGCATCTCTGAAGGCTCGAATCACTGCATAAACATATCTTAACGTGGTCATAGCAGACAGCAGCGTGTGACTTCATGATCGAATAATAAATAACAAAGAAAAAAAATGAAGCTGCAGGTGTTACCTGGTGAAGCATGAAACGGAAGCCTTCAACCACGGAACAGAACTCAGCCGAGTAACTTCAGCCCTTCTTTAGGATTTTTAAGTCTCTGGACTGAACTCAAATCTTTCTAAGGAAAAAGTTTATATACTTTTTTTTTAAGAAAATGTTTTATTGAGATACATTTTGTCTGTTACATTAGAAATTATTTCTAGTTGGCTGATAATCGTGCATTAAGTTATTTACTGAGCCAAACCTGAATGGAGTGCCTAATCGGTGCAAGTTTATTTTTAAAAGGGGAGAGACTGAGTGGTCATTAGAGGTGGATACAGGGTTAAGGGAGAATATTTTGCCCGGAGGAGACTTGAGCAATCTTGCATGTGAAAGAGAAAATGTCAGCGGAGAGGCAGAGGTCAGGGAGTGTACCGTAAGAGAGAGAATAAATAAACAACTTGTGGATGGGAATGGGAGGGGAATGTCCAGATTAACTTCAGAAAGGGGGACTGAATAACTTTTCTAGGGAAACAGGGGGAAAGATTAAATAGAAAGCAAATATAGCAAGTGTGTGGGTGGGTGAGAGCAAAATTAGACAAGTTTTCACCTGATTGTTTTTTTTTTTTTTCTTTGTAAAATGGGAGAGAAGGCCTTTTGCTGAGAATGACAGAGTGAGATTACAGGATCGGAAGCTTGAGAAAAGCAGCGAATGTAGGAATGAGCCAGCGAGGAGCAGACAACAGAACTATCAGCTGATGTTAAGGGTCAACCAGACACCGTTAACCTGCAGCAACACAGATCTGCACGGTTTTATGTTTTATTCCCACCCCATTCCTTTCGGACCGCGGGGGTTGCGGTGCCAGCCAGACTGAGGTCAGGGTAGGCAGATGCAGCGGCAGGAGGCGAAGGATGGGAGGGACAGTCACAGGAGCGATTTGCGGCTGGGTTATCGTCCACACGAGAAAATGGGGCAAGAAGCAACTGGCTAGTGGGCGAGAATGAAACAGTCAGTAAATTTCGACTTCCACTGAGGTTAGGAAGCAAAGATGTTAACAGTGCAAGGAGACTGTGTGCAGAGAGCAAGGCTGTAAGATTTCAGAGTTGCGTAGCTCTGGTGTGACCATGACCAGTGACCAGCAAACCCATGTTTCCGACCTGAATAACCGTATTTTATTCCTTCCCCCGGTTTGCTGGGGGGTCTTGCATCTCTGTGTCCTCTTGGCTTTCTTGACTTTGTGCTTCGACCCTAATTCCTCTTCCATCCGCTCTGTCACGTCTTTGTCGTGGGTGAATAGTTTGCTCCTTCCCCAAGACTCGTTCTGACACCCTTAGAATGTGTCATATGTGAGTCCAGGGGAAGCCAAGGACGTCTCTTTCGAACCTTTCGCCGCCGATTCTGGCCCAGCCTGCCCTTTGCCAATGTTGTGATCTTTCTGCTTTCTGTCTTTAAAAATCCAGACTGAGAAACGGCTTTTTCCCACTAAACAACTTTCCATGCGAGTCACCAACGGCCACTCCGATCTTGCCCAATGGAGGAGGGGGCTTGAATCCTTTCACTGTGAGAGACCACCTTGATGTCATTAGTTTTCTTATTCCCGCCTCCCCATCAATCAGGGAACTTTCGAGCCTTCGCAAGGCTTTGCTCCAATGCAAAGGATTTATGGTTGCCGGGTTTTCCAAATAATGTAAATAAATAGTCAACGTGAATTCTTAAACTGAGGGATGAGACATTTCTTCTAACAGAGCTATGGTCGCCAATCTCTCACGTCTGCTCCTCTGTGTCACTTGTGCCGTTGAACACGGTGGCCGTCCTGAAAGCCCAGGCCACGCGGTGGTCTCAACGTGACGAGGTGACGACGTTGCTATGGCGATTCCGCAGCTGGCCGAGAGTCACTGGTCGGTTTTACCCAGCAGGAGTTTTTGCAAAAATGACTTTGGTGAAAGTGTAATTAAAACTCTTATTTTTTTTTTTCTCCTGCAAGCTGTAGTAAAGATGGATTAATAAGTGCTTTTAGATTCATTAACCCTGAAGAGAAAAAGAGGGGAAAGTGAGAAATGTTTTCGGTAGGGGAAGTCGCTGGAATCCTTCCGAAAGGAGTGCCGATGTTACTTGCAAGATCAAAGATTGGAAGACAGTGAAATTAAACTTGGCCTGTCTCACGTATGGCAGGTGCTTAGAGCACAGGTTCAGGGAAACTCATTCCCTTCGTACATGCATTAAATTATGTGGCCGCAGATTTCTCTGGCACTAATCAGCTTTAATGCAATGAGGAATAGCTTGATAGAGTAAGACTATAGCGTCAGAACAACAAGAAAACCTGAATGATCGTTGGTGCTATGTTATAGTTCCAAAGGCTACCGTGATATTAAGGAGAAGGAGATGCAAAATTTTACCTCTTTTCTTCCTGCTGCTTGGTTTGGTACTCAAGGTCCTCACACTCATAAGTGTCAAATAATCCACGAGGAAATCGGAACGTGATTCTACCTATAACTAACTGCTATACTAGCTCAGACGTAGATGGAGTCTAGCATTAAGGATCCTTTAAAAAAAATATTTCCACTGGTTAGAAGATAAACGGGAACACATGTGTACACACACATATTTCTAAATTGAAGAGTAGATAAATATTTTGGGGGGCAGTTACTAGATTGTTGTATGTGAGTAAACAAATGGGGGAAATTTAAAACACTGAAGGAGTCTCAGTGAAAGCATATTTATATGAGCTCTTCAAAAATGTCTGATGAATGATGGAAAAGAATGGATAAACATTATTCCTTTTTAGGGTATTTTGGACACAGTTTTGCCTGAAAACCTCACGTGAGTTTTGTGTTTTACTACATATTTATATCCGTCTTAGTGGATAGATATCTCTTAAGAGGAACAAAAAATGATGAGAGACTTTCTTCCCCAAATTTCTGAGAAAGATAGACTTTTCCAGAATGTTGTGTTCGGTTTTTATTCTGTAGTCTTGCGTACCACCCAGCAAGCCGGAGTGTTGCCCGATTCCGTGTATCATTAACTGTGGCCGAACAGCAGAGACGCTAAGGTACCTTTTGAAAAATGCTAATGCCCAGGCCTCACTAAAGACCAATTAAATCTGGACCTCTGGGGAGAGAGATTCTTAGCATCAATATTCCTATGAGCTCCCCAGAGGACTCTCATGTTCATCCAGTGATGACAGCCACTGCCGTAGCTGGATGCTGACTCCAGTTTGCAAAACAGGGATGAGGTTACGTTAGATGCTATCATCATAGTCATCTTCACATCGTATCTCTCTTTGCAATGTCCAAATTGCTTCCCCGGGACCTTAGAATAGCTGTTTTTGAACAACTGCACACATGCATACTGGTTGTGGGGAAGTGGAAGCTTGAACCTCACCGAAACAGAAACACAGAACGTCGCCACATCTGATCCTGAATCCATACACAAAATTCCTACTTCTTAATTAACCTTGGACATTGATTTTGTTCCCCCCTCCCCATGGTAGCTCCCTACATCAAAAGAAAATTTTAATCTGAAGAAAAATCCAAATTGTTAATTTTTGGAAGAATTTTAATAACGATAATTTTATTAGTTTGACTTTTTTTATTTTTTTTTTTTATTTTTTTTTTTTATTTTTTTTATTAGTTTGACTTTTTTTAAAGCCCACCGAATTCTTCAACAACGTTTTCGGTATCTGCTGAAGGATGACGTCCCCCCTTGCCTTAATCATGTGCCAGATTCCTCGTAAACCTGGACCATATGCCGCCGCAATTTGCTGATGGGCCCAAGCTGTTTCGGTAGATAAAAAATCCGAGGGGATTAGCACGGCTCAGTCCTCGCTGTGAACAGAGCAGCGGCGCAGGGCGGCTGCCCGCTCCCCTCTCTCCTTGTCCACACGGCGCCTCTGTTCTCTTGATTTAGGTCACTGGTCACATGAATGCCCACAAAAATGCAATTTCGCCCTCAGTGAGGTCTTTCTTTAGACACTCAGAAAACAAATTGCAGAGACACGAAAATCGTGCAAGGGTCAGAATAGGGATTTTTGTGTATGTAAAAGTAGAAAATGTTTTCCCAGTTGGGGCCTCAGGATGGTCGGGGGAACAAAACACTTTTTAATTTAAATTGATCTGTGAGACGAAGAACCCTTTCCCTCACGTGGCTTGCGTTTTCTGCTCGGCACGGTTTACGGTGCTATTCTCCGTCCTCGGTGTTCGTCAGCAACTTTCTTTGCTTTTAATAAAATGAGCCTCTAGGACTCCTGACATGAGACCAGAGTCAGATAGTTGATTAAATTATTAAATTTTAAAAGGACCTTTGGGGAAATATAATTTTCTGGAAGATGCTTTTCCACACTCCCGCTTTTCCTTTCTAGTGAAACTTTCCCCAAATAAGGAAGTCATTGCGATTTATTTCTCGTGTCTTGAGATCCATTTTCTTGATAGCGGCCGTTTGTTTTAAATATCTGACGTGGTGATTTTAAAGATAAAGCCATAAAACATATTGCTTTGAAGTCTACTAGTTGTTCAGACTGCTAAGAGTGTTTTATACAAATTTAAAACGGTGGGGAAACTCCACGTCCTTTTCCCTCTTCTGTGCCCAGGTAGATGCCAGAGATGCTGCCCTGGCTTCCTGCCCGTTTCTGCCCTTCATTTTTCCTTATCTTCTACTGTGATTGTTACCTGAAATGAGTAACTGTGTCCTCACTTTTCTGAAACTTCCATAAACTGGAGCAATTCCTAGACCACGGAGTTATTGTGAAGATTGAGCACGGTTTTGCACAGTGGACCGTTTGACAGATCTACGTTCTCTCCTTTCCTTACATTTAAATTAAACATCTGAAGAAGGTAGACACCTTGATAGGAAAGGCAAGGTGATACGGTTAGATCTGCACGTAATTAATGTGAACGAGGGAGCTTGGGATTTTTGAAGATTCTGCAAGTTGGAGAAACATATTTTTGCAATTATTATGCTTCGACTGTTGAGTTTCTGTCCCTCAAGTGGCCTAAAAAAAGAACACGTTTATGAAAATAATCTTTTATATTCAGAGATCAATTGTGTCATTAAACCCACAAAAAATCTGTCATATGGAGGGATTTAAGGTGGATTTATTTGCAGCGATCAGACAACAAAGCAACGGAATTTATGATGCAAGCTCTGAGTCACAAGAAACGTCTTTCAGCTACCGACGTAAAAGACTTCAAACTACGTCTCTTTTGTCACTTAACAGCCTAGCGGTGCCAAACTGTGTAAAGAGACGTTTACTCAGTTTTGATAGCTTGAAACACTGTCATTTAAAATTTTTTAAATGTTAAAACATCTTAAGCAAGTCTTATAAACAAAAGATGTGGGAAGTGTGAAATCAGAAATGTTTTCACTCATTAGAGATGACCTTATATGGTTCCACTACTTATGAGTTACCAGGACGTCTGGGACTTGTGGAAGTGATTCTCATATTGAATTCCCAAATACGATGCATTTTCTTTTTGAAAACATGTAAACATACAAATGTGCATGTTGAGGGATATATTTTTTGTCTTAATATTGACTTGATTAGACCAAGTTATTAAAAGCGGAGTTTCGTATTCATTTGTTAAACATCCTACCAAAGGCATAATTGAGCACACCACCAACATTATTTATGTTCTTGCTCCTTCAGAGGAAAGGTCACCTTTCTATTTTTTTTCTTTCTTTTTTTTTTTTTTTTTTTACTATCTCCTTACTTCCTGTAAAAAGGTCACCTTTCTAGAAGCATAACAAACTGGTGCATTGGGGTAGAGAGAAGCATCAATAATGTCAAATATAATACTTTTTCCACTTGTGTAAAAAAGGGATAGCAAAGTGAGGTATTTGTGAAGGTATGGCAAAGTGAGCATAATTTTTTTTTTTTTTTTTTTTTTTTTTATACAGAGTCTCACTCTGCTGCCCGGGCTAGAGTGAGTGCTGTGGCGTTAGCCTAGCTCACAGCAACCTCAAACTCCTGGGCTCAGGCGATCCTCCTGCCTCAGCCTCCCGAGGAGCTGGGACTACAGGCATGCGCCACCATGCCCGGCTACAAAGTGAGCATAATTTTTTTTTAAAAAAGGAAATGATGAATAGAAGACCATTGGGGTGGGTAACAGGGTTAAGCAGACAGACGAATGAAAATCACTTCGAAGAAATGCATGAGAAGCGGTGTTTTAAATAGGCGGGTTATAAGAAGCAGGCTGATTTTTGGTGTGGCTTCGCCAACTGGTATCTGTGTGGGGTGTGCCCTGCCTCTGGCAACTCCCTCCATTGTTGGGACCAGCGGTGTGCAGCTGCAACATGGTAGGACCTCAGCCGCAGTAGCCACTCCTCCAGGGAGTGGGGCGAGATGGAAACCATGTCAGGTGATAGGAGGTGCTACGAAAGAAAGGAAGACTAGGAAGAGGAAAAAGGGTGCTGGTGTCGTTACGTGGCTCCTTTGCATCACACAACTATAAACTTACGCGATGGGAGCATGACGTTGTCATAGAATCTGTTGACAGTTTTGCCAAAATCTTTATTCTAAAGAGAGAGGGGTCAGCAGACTCCAGCCTACTGCCTGTTTTTGCAAATAAATGCTATCAGAACCCAGTAGCCGTCTGTGGCTACTTTTGCACTGCAATAGCAATTCTGAATTACTGCAACAGAAACTCTATGGGCTACAAAGCCTGAAATATTTTACTATCTGGCCTTTTGTGCGAAAAAGTTTGCTAATTTCTGCTCTAAAACATAAAAGAAAGTGTTCTAAGTGAAAGCTTTCAAACCTATCAGTCCTGTCCTTTGCTGTGTAACTGACCCACATAACACGTAGCGGGAATCTACAATATTTATAGAGCGACGCTATAAAAAGACCAGACTTCTCGGTGAGATTAGAGGGCAGTTCTTACCCCCCAATTCCTACCTCCAGAGATGTTCCCTAGGACAAGACAAAAATACATGAACTGCACCCAGATTTAAACATTAATTTTGGGACGTTTGCCAGACCAGATGGTTAGAAAAGCTAAATGCCATTGATTTATTTCTTACCCTTTAGGAAGCAGCATTGGAGACAACGGACCTTATCAGAACAGATGAGAATAAACAACAGAATGCAGATCAGAGGAGAATTAGGAACAAATGCTATTGGATTTTATTATTATGCTGTAATTAATTTTGTATGTAGGAAAAGCATTAATTATTAGCAAATTGTGAACTGCACCAACCAAGCTTTATCTAATGGCAGCTGGACGAGGATGGACTTTCTCTGTTTCCTGGATGTCACTTGCTTATGTGGCATTTTGACCATAACTTCCAGGACCCTGAGAATGCTCTCTGGCAAATGCAATCAATTATCCATGAAATACCTGTTGAGTATTTAGTCAATGTTAGAGACTGAGAAAACAGAGGTTGGTAACACCGGATCCCTGCAAACAGCATTGCCACACAGCGATGATTTCCATCCTAGAGGTGCAATAATGGTTTTCACATTCTTTTAAATCACAGACCCTAATGAAAATACAATCAAAGCTGCAAATTCTAGCTTCAGAAAAAAAAAAAGCATGCAAAGGCTCTTACCAAGAAAATATTATATGTAATTTCAAGAAATTTTTTATTTCCTGCAGGTCATTCAGGCTTAACCTCCTTTTCAGAGTCTCTGCGGTGTTGCCCGGCAGAAGCGAAAGAGTCAGCCAGTGTGCATGTTGGAGGGGAAGGGAGAGCTTTGCAAAGAAGTTGCATCCTCGCTGCTGCTTCAGGAGATTAAGGTGCAAAAGTATTTTCTAGGTGGGAAGAGTGGCTTGTGCAGAAGCAATGAGATGTGATTTGGCAGGGGAACTCAGCAAGGCAACGCAGTTTGATACGAATGGCATAATTCTAGAGTGGAAGAAGAAAGCCTTGGACAAAGAGGCTGGGCAGAGAAGGTTTCATCGCAGAAGGTTTTATACGATACATCAGATTAGACTGTCTCTTATTTCGGGTCATTTCACGGCACTAGGGGAGCTGTACACTGTAAGATGTGCTATTCACCAACAGCAATTTAGGGACACATGCTTGTTCCTGCCTGGTTGTTTATTACTTATTTCCTCTTTTCTTGCTTTCCTTTTATAAAATTAAGCATATGCTGTTAGACGAAGATCTTTATATATAATCATAGGTTTAATTTAATTTAATTTCGTAGCAGCCCTGTACTATAGAGTTTATTTTACTTGTTTTACCCGCAGGAGAACTGAGACTTGGGTAACTGAACGGATCAAGCCCACACAGCTAACGACGGCAGAGCTGAGAATCGAGCATCTCTTTGGTCTGACTCCAGGTTCTACACATTTTCCCCCAGGCTAACACACTGAACCGAATCATTTTTTTTCCCCCTGAAGAATAACTGATCATTTTTGGCTAATGTAGAATACTTCCTGAGAGTAAGTCAAGTTACTAATGAAAACCATACTTTAAAAAAAAAGCCAAGGATTTTTTGGAGGACTTGTTTCTCTCTTTAGTGATTGCTTCCCCCTTACCTACACTTATTTGGGGTTTTTACTTTGGTAGAGTTGGAGGAAGGCTTATCGCTGGGGTTTGACCGAGCAATCCGGACAGACTGGGAAAGGATTGGAAAGACTGAGACTGTGAGGTATTGGGAATTCCTCCCAGGCACAAGTTCCAAGCAAAGGGCAAAATGGCTATGCATTATAAGGAGAGTCACTTATTAAGAATTTTTTAAATGTTTTTAAGTTTCTCCAGGGGTGGTGAAAATATGTAATTATGTGACCACAATGTGAAGAAGGCAATGGTGGTGGAGGGATTGCGGAAGCTTGACATATTTGCAAGTGTGGCTTGGAATTCTTCTTCTTAGCTCTGCGTTTTGGCGTAATAGATTGTTTCTAGAAGGGCTTTTCAAAATTCAAACCTCATCAACACATCAGGTTCCTATCGAGAACTATATGCCAGTGAAAGACTATAGGTTCTGCGGTGATAGAGCCAGCAGGGAGGGGCCGTGCAGAAGTGAATTTTGGTTGGGACGAGATTTAGAACACTAAGTCCTGAGCGACAGCCAGCTAAAGCATGGCACGAGATGTGACACTTTGACATCAGACGGATGCCACTTTAAGGACATTCCCGGTGCAATGGGAACAGCAAAGACGATGATGAAGATGTCAAAAGGGTGGGGAGGTGTCGGCAGACGAATCTGGCTTGGTTTGTCATTGTGCTCAGAGACTGCTCTGATCCTAATACAGTGAGATGCATCCCTTGGTAGAATAATTTATAACGAATCTCTTGGAATCACATTGACCAGCCAGGGAAAGAACAGCCAGAGGCAGCTCCTAAGGTTCCATAAGTGGACAGGAAGATCATCTGGAGCAGAGCACGTTGAGCACTGTTTGTCTGTGTGTCCTCCTCCGTGGAGGGCAACCTGTTAACCCCGTTCCCTCGGAGCCAGGCGAGTCACAGCTCTGTTTACGCCGAGGTTGCCGTGACCTCCCGGGCAAGCTTCCCGCCAGCTGCAGCCCAGGCACGGCCCGGTTGCACGGCCTTGCATCATCTCCTCGGAGCACGGCCAGATGCGGAGGGAACAGCTGGGATGGAACGAGTGAAAATGTCCCCAGGGATTCTTCAAAGGGGCCAGAAATCCCCTTTTTGCCAAGTAAACCTAAGGAGCCTGAGGTTACTCTTATCAAACATAATGGCAGTGTGAGCAGAAAGAAACAGAATGCAAGTCTGAGTGGCATGGTTGCACTCGAGGGCAAAAGACACTTTTTAGCAAGGCTGGAAGTTTTGTGTCTTTTTTAGCATTTGGTAACACGACAGACGTGTTTGCTGAAGCCCCAGAACAATAATAGAGCAAAAGTGCCAAAGAAAATACACAAAGTCTCACTGTGCTATCATAATTAAAATCCGTATGTTAAGGGTCCTTTTAATTGTTCACGTTATGACTCATCTCTTTAAAAAAGTCTTGGTTTTTAAAATGACTCTTCAGAACTGTTGGTAGATCCATAATATAAACCGAAATTGTTTTAAGAGACTATCAGTTGTTATCTAATTTTATCTTTCTTCTACATTGAAAGAAGTAATTACTCATGCATATCTTGGAGAGATAGGAAGTGATTTTTCCCTCTATTTTGGTTCTTTAAGTGAGTTTCATTGCTGCTTTACAATTTACAAGCTGGGTTTTATCGTGGAGGTTTTTGGTTTCTCTGTGCCTGAGAAATTTCAGCTACAAAACAGAGGTGATATCAGACTCTACCTGATGCAGGTGTTTGAGAATTAAATAGAATAATATGTGTAAAGTGCTTAGCAAAATGCTCAGGAAGTGCTAGCTATAATAATCTTTACCATCAGCATTATTCATTTCAACTCAGCTCTCTTCTAGTGGGTCAAGAATATACTGATTTTAGAATGATAAATTTCATGTCTAAGATAGCATCTAACTTCTGATTGTCAATTTTACAGATTTATCACTACTACCTAATTTGAAAATGTACGGAAAATTTCAGCAACTTCCAAATTTAGTTGGTAAGGGTATACATGGGAAGTTTTTAAAAGACTTGCCTCAAACTCTAAATTAAACCTGTAGCGATGATGTGTTCTTTTTTGAAGGCTTCCATCAGTTTCCCAAAGGAAACTGGTTTAATTTTTCAGGCACGATAATGTTTAAATCATGACAAGTCTGAAAATGTCAGTCAGGTTTGTTGATAACCATATTCACAACATATATTTTGTCTAAACTTCTAATATATCAACATAGAGTCATTGTGGTTTTAAAATTTGCTCATTCAAAAAAAAAACCCTGGAAACATTTGCATATCAATGTGAAATGCTTAAAAATGTGCTAAGCGGAGGAAATTGAAAACAATGTCTGTGAACCCCAAACTCTTCTTGTTTACTGTGTTTTAGAGCACCGGATTCTCAAGCTTTATGGAGAAACGTTCAGAGACGAGCGGGACGTGTTTCGAAATCATAAAAGACACGCGTCCGTGTCTGTCTGTCTCGGACCTTCATGTTCACGGCCCAGTGACATAAATGGGCGTGTCGGGTTGAAATCATCCCAGACTTAGATACGCTGTGGACTGGATTCTTTAGCTATTTTGATAGTTTCCAGGCTTAGAGTCAGAAGCAAATGAGGATTAAGTGCCCCCATAAGTTTTCTAAAAGCTTCGAATATCATTTAATGGGGCCAAGTCCTGATGTTGCAGACGAGGAAACTTTACCAGGTTCCTACGTAGAAGTAAAATGCCTTAAAGTAAGTGAGAGTTGCACACTCCAAAAGTTCCTCCATTCTCACTGTGGCCTGAGGTTCCACACTGGTCCTTTACCGTGGGCATCCTCTGAAGGAAGACTCTAAGAGAGAAGAGGATTCTGTAGAGGTAGCTTCTTTATGAAGAGACCTTGGAAAGCAGGAAGAGCTGGTGTCGGACTGAGCAGGAAAGAGGAAAAGCAAATGCCACGATGCCTTCCCGAGTTGGCCACGTCCCGGTAGCGCTCAATTCCCTGGTTCACCCCGAAGAGCCTTGTGGTCTGCGTTTCAGGATTGACCGGCTGCCCATCAGAAGGGGCGGACATCCGCTCTTCGGCTTTTGTCTTCCATCGGTCAAGCAAAATCTCGTTGATACTGACGCCTCTACACTTCTGAATGATGCTTCTTGCAGATTGATTAAGAAATGCCCATATTCAAACAAAATAATTAAAACATTTTTCTGGAGTTCGGCCCGCGCGGGCTGGAAATGAAAAAGTTGGCTGAGAGGGCTGCAGTGAAAAACAAATTTAACCGTTACCATATGAATGTTGTTGTCCGAGGGTGTGGATGCCAATTTGCTGAGCACAAGGTATTGGAAATAATCTGTGACGACTCTTGCAAAGATGTTTTGGCATAAAAACAAGGAGCAATTTTTTATTTTGAAATGCTGAAAGGCGTGAGTGAAAAGATAATTAATATCTGTAAAAAAAAAAAAATAATAATTATAGCACGTTAAATGACCTTTGATGAAATTGTAGTTCTTTGATCTGTCATTACTGATTCAACCTAACACAAAAAAAGAGAAATTAGTTTCTTTGCTTTTCATACACTGGTCTACTGTCAAAACAGAAATATTTTTTTCCAGTCTTTTCCTAAGGCTTTTGATATAGGTGGTTTATTTGCTGTCTTTAAGGACAATATTTGATAGGCAAAGTCAAGTTTTCTTCAAAGCCTTTCTCTGAGCCTATTCGCCATTTCTTTTTTTTCCTACTCTGAAAAGAAAGAATGTTTCTTGCTTTCATTTACAGATTAGAAAATGTGTCAGCGGGTCAATAACCCCTGGTCTTTTCCACACACTCTCCTTGCTAAATGCAATATTGGCCACATGCTGCTGCTTACCTCCACCTGGCTTGCCAGGTAATTCCTGCTCCGATATACTTGTGCCGTGTAGAGTAAGGAGGGAAAGAACAGGAATAGAAGGATAAGAGGATTGAGTCAGCAACCAATGCCTTATTTTCCAGGAAAGTCGAAGCCAGGGAGAAGAGGGAGCAGCGGTAGTACATAAGGAAAGAGGGATTGGGGAACGTGGCTGTCCCTCCAGGACCCCAGCCCTAAGCAACTGCCAATCTACTCTCTGTCTCCATCGGTTTATCTGCTCTGGACATTTCATATAAATTGAATTATATAATGCATGTTCTCTTGTGACTGGCTTCTTTTACTTCACATACTGTTTTCGAGGTCCATGCATGGTATAGCAGATACCATTACTTTATTAATTTCAGGGCTGAATAATATTCCATTATGCAGATTCCCCACATTGATCATTCACCAGTTAGTAGACATTTGGATTGTTTCTACCATTTGGCTACTATGTAAATAATGCTGCTATAAACATTTGGTATATGGTTTTTTTTGTTATGGTTTTTGTGTTTTCTGTAGACGTATGTTCTCATTTGTTTGGGTATATACCTAAGAGTAGAATGACTGGGTCATATGGTAACTCTAGGTTAAACCACTTGAGGACCTGTTAGACTATTTTCCAAGTTGATTGTTGTCCCATTTTCCATTCATACCAGCAGTGCATGAGGGTTCCAGTTTCTCCATATCCTTATCAGTACTTATTATCTGATTTTTTAAAGTTATAGCCAGCCTATTGGGTGTGAGATAGCATCTCACTGTGCTTCTGATCTGCATTTCCTTAATGACTAATGATACCAAGTATCTTTTTATGTGCTTATTAGCCATTCTTATATCTTCTTTGCCAAAATGTCTGTTCCGACCCTTTGCCCATTTTTTAATTTGATTGCCTTTTATTATTGAGTTGTAAGAGTCCTTTAACAGTCTCGATACGGATTCCTCATTAGATGTACGACTTGCAAATGTTTTCTCTTATCCTGTACATTGTCTTTTCACTTTCTTGACAGTGTCCTTTGAAACACAAAAGATTTTAATTCTGATGAAGTCCTATGTATCTATTTTATTGTTCATGTTTTTATTGCCATACCTAGAATCCATTGTTAAATTCAAGATCGTGAAGATTCATCCCTACGTTTTCTTTGTAAGAGTTCAATAGTTTCAGCTCTGACATTGGGGCGTTTCATGCATTTTGAGTTAGTTATTATAGTAACTATATATATTATATATATAACTATATATATTATATATATATATAACTATATATGTTATATATAGTTATAAGGTAAGGGTCTGACTTCATTCTTTTTCCCGTGGCTATCATCCAGCTGTCCCAGGACCATTTCTTAAAAAGACTGTTCTTCTCCCCGTTGAACGATCTTGACACCCTGGTTGACAATCAAGTGGCCTTGGGCATATGGATTTATTTCCGGACTCTCGACTATCTTGGGTTGATCTACATGCCTGTCCTTATGCTAGTTGGCTGTGTTGATTTCTGTTGTTTTGCAGGAAGTTTTGAAATGGGGAAGATTGAATCCTCCTACTTTGTTCTTCCTTTTCAAGATCATTTTGCTATCCTGGGTCCTTGTAATTCCCTGTGAATTTTAGAACCAGCTTGTCCATTTTCACAAAGCAGCCAAATAGTGCAGGTTTTTGACAAAAGAAGTGACATGCCGAGAAATGATGTTTTTGGTTTTCCCGAGGGGCTGACCGGACTCAGACTGTGACAGCAATGCAAGCAAACGTAGAGTTAAGACTATGAGCAGTTGTGGATACGGGGGGGGGGGGGGAACAGTTAGCAGAGATATCTCAAGACTTAGGGAGAAACTGGACACTGGGTTTAAGACATCAAAGTCTAGTAAATTTGACTCGGGAGGCCAGAATAATAGTGATGCCGTCAATAAAGGAAGAGGAGTTGGGAAAAGAAGCAGACGGATAGGAGAAAATCAGCTTTGAACACACAGTCTTAAAAATGATGTCCAAACAAGACCGCGTGAGACTTAGAAAAAGTGATGTAGCTAATTCTGATGTGATGGCTCCTCTCGCAGAAAGGTAATGAGGAGAAGTTAGGCGTGGTCAGGGCACGTTCTCAAACACTGAAGTCGTGGAATAACATGCTCTCAGGGCAACGATGGAACACAAGATTGGGCTGTTTTCCTGCCATGTGATAATCTGCTATTTTTTAATTCTTGTAACCGTATCACGATGTCCACTGAAGTCCGTGTGGTACGTTACCTGTCTTTAGATTCTCAGAGGTCGTTCCTGGAAGACAGCAGGCACTCACGTTGCTTACTGATGACGAGTTTATTAGAATTATGCAGAGGAGAAGGTACTTTGCGGAAACATTTGGGCATGGAGTCTTTCTTTCTTTGAAGGGTATGTGGCTTTGCATAGGCTGAATTAAATACAAAATTGAGGAAATGTCTAAATGGGTGTTAACAGTCGTTTAAATAGAAATACATAGATTATTAGAAAAACAAAGTCCTCCGACGCAGAGATCTGTCGCAGACACTCAGCAGCACAGGCGGTGTGTGAGCGATGTCTGGTCAGAGATGAATTAGTGACTCAGTCCTCTGGTCATTTGACCTAGGGTGACTGAGAAATGACTCAAGCTGTTTCCAGAATTCCCCTGTGGGATTTCAAAAAAAGTTTACTGCGGTAAAAACACCTAATGTGAGATCTACCCCCTTAACACATTTTTAAGAGTAAAATAC
The DNA here is from genome assembly GCA_963574885.1 of Lepilemur ruficaudatus. Lineage (NCBI taxonomy): Eukaryota > Metazoa > Chordata > Mammalia > Primates > Lepilemuridae > Lepilemur > Lepilemur ruficaudatus. Next base: position 26,571 of record CAUYRT010033838.1, read on the forward strand.
GTTATTTTTGTCCCTGATGGGATCAGGTCGAAGTCTCCCACAGGACTTAGCATGGCTTGGCCTCCTTTTCTTCCTGACCCTACGTCCTTACTGCCCTAAACAATTTCTCCTGGAAACACTTCCTAATGAAATGCCTTCATGCAGCCTCATTTCAGACCCTAAAATGAACCAAAGTCAGAAAGCGTATTATTAATAGTTTTCTGTTTTCTGCTGTGATAAAGAGCCACACATTCAGTGGCTTAAAACAACAAGAGTTTATTTATGGCTCTGGAGGTCAGACTTCCAACACGGGGTAAAACCAGGTCCCTGTTAAAACGAATCACCCGACTGAGACCGAGGTGTGGCAGGGCTGCGTTTCTTCTTGGAGGCTCCAAGGAAAAATGTTTCCTTGCCTTTTCCAGGGCCTGCAGTCCACCTAGGCACGACCCCTTTTGTCCGTCTGCAAAGTCAGCGAAAGCTGGCAGGTTTCTTTCCACAATACATCACTCTGGCCCCCTCTTCCACGTCAGAGAAACTTTGTAATTATGTTGAACTCCCCTGGAAAATTCAAGACAATCTCTGCATCTTAAAACCAGCCAACAAGCAGCTTCAACTCTATCTGAAACTTAAATTTTCCTTCGCCAGGTTTTTTTGCCATCATCCCAGGTTCTGGGGATCAGGACAGGGACATCTTTGGGGGGTGGGTTGTCATCATTCTGTCTGTAGCAGATGGAAAGTCCCAAATATAAAAAGGCTTGTGGTAACAAAAATTAGACTATTTTCTCACATCAGGTATTGTTCTGTGCAAAGTGTTATCTTCTGCCTTTTTAGGGAACTAGAGGCAGAGGAAAAGTCACAAGATAAGTTACACGTGTCTGTCTTGTGTGTCTTCGGCTGATTCAATCAGGAGTCTAATCTGTGTATATCTGGGCAGGGTGAGGATGTCTCTTCTTGCCAATCCGCAACCGGTAGGCCCAGAATTCAGCAGCTATGATATTGCAATGCACTGTTTTTCCAACCTGGACATTAAGAATAAAAAGTATGAGCAATGCTTCTTTGCTGATGAATTCTCTTTCAGTTCCAGTGTTCAAGAAGAGTGTCCACTGCTGTAAGTATATTGCAATAAGAGCTCAAAGTCTAATGGAGGTTAGGCTAGATCGTGTCTGAGATAACCCCTCGTGGCATGTTTTATTATTGCAATTGTACCAACACAGTGAAGTTAACATTGATCTGTGAACTGCACGTACATGGCCAGCTCACCATCAGCAGGGCAGAGTCAGCGCAGACCGTAACTGCCGTAGAAACCGCCCGCGTTCTGCCCAAACCAGGAAAGGATGCAATTCTGAGTCATGTTCCAAAGGATGCTTTCAAATGTCCAGGAAAGTTTGAAAAACTCTCCTTAGGAGACTCTGGTAGGATTTACAGAGCTGTGAATTAAGTGCTCACGTGAAGGAAGGTTTTAGAAGCCAGAAGAAGGTAGATGTTCAAACATGCTTGTGCTATTTTATTTCAAGCCAGAAAAGGAGACACTGGAAGTGTTTGTCATATCTGAACTGTTGCTGAGAAACCAAGAAAGGTATTTCCAAAGGAGGGTGCCAGCTTGCGCTGAAAAACCTTGGCGGCCGCTCGCCAAGACTGTAAACTCCATTTGTCACCGAGCCTGTGTAGTACAGAGCTTCTGCTAAATTTATCTTCTCCATTTGTTTTTGTCATAGAATTATAAACAACGTGAGGTTAGACACATAAAATTGCTATATGTGTTGCTTCTTTTAGCTCTGTTAGAAGCAGCTTTGTTTAATGTCAACTGCGCTGTTAAAATCTAGGGGCACTTAGGTTCCATTAGATCCTAAAGTTCTGAGGGTGAGGGATGATGTCTTTTTCTTTCCTGTGTGCTCTGAATCGCCCCACTCATACGTACTGAGTGTTAGGACTCGGACTTATGAAGCAATGCATGAATAAATGAATGACTCACAGACTAAAGAACCAATGCAGAGGTGTTTCTTCAATGTTGTGTGAAATACGATATTATGCAGATGAGGGTGAATAGAGCCATAGGAAATTATTGATATTTTACTGTTTTGATCTATAGAAACAGCAGTTTCTTGTGGTTTAACAGAGGAGGGATGACCGGTCAGCAGCTCACTTGTCTTTTCTTTATCCAAATACCACATTCAGAATAAATCACAACTCATTAGGCCCCTATTAAGGGCTAGGTGTTCAGAGAAGTGTTTTTTTCATGTCACCGTACTTAATCCTTAGAATAGCCCCCAGCGGGCAAAATTCTAAAGCGGCCCAAAGATCTCCACCTCCGCGTATACACTTTTGCACATTCTCCCTGGGACTGTGAATCTCGCAGAGTTGACTCCCGTAATCAGATCATGTTATATGGCACAGTTGGTTTTTTAAAAAAAGGGAGATTGTCTGCAGAGGGGGCCTGACCTAATCTCATGAGCTGTTTGCGTTGGGCGGTGGAGGTCAGACACAGAAGAAGTCAGAGCTCGGAGGCACGAGAGGGATTTGATGGGAGACGCATTCTCTGCTGCTGGCTTTGCAGGTAGAGGGGCCAGGCAGCAGGATCTGTGGGCGGCTTCTGGGTGCTCGGAGCGGTCCTAAGGCCAAGAGCCAGCAGGAAGATGGGGGCCTCGGTTCTACAACAACGAAGAAAAGAATTCTTCCAACAACCGCTGGGCTTTGACGAGGACCCCGAGCCATGGATGAGAATCCTAGACCCAGACACCTGGCATTTAGTCCCGTGACACCCTAAGCAGAGAATCTAGTTGTGAACGTGCCCCAACTCATGATACACAGAAACGGAGAGAGATGAACTGTGTGCTGTCTTTAAGCCCCTACGTCTGTGGTATTGGTTGCCCAGAAATGGAAAACAAATACCAACGGATATAGTTTGAATGTTGTCTCCTCCCAAACTCATTAATTGCCGTTGTATCAGTACCACAAGGTGGGCCCTTTGAGAACTGATTAGGCCACAAGGATCCGCCCCTGGAGGCGGGAATGGAGCTGGTGTAAAAGGGTGAGTTTGGCCTTCTCTTGCTCCCGAGACTGCTGCTGTCTCGGCCCTTCCACCTTCTTCTGCCCAGGGACGACACAGCAGGAAAGCCCCGGCCAGATGCCGACACCTTGATCTCGGACTTCCCAGCCTCCAGAACTGCAAGAAATAAATTTCTGTTCATTATAAATTACCCAGTCTCAGCTGTTCTGTGATAGCAGCCCAAAATGGACTACGACAGAAAATTGCTACCTGAAAGCTGAGACGCTGCTACGACAGAGACCTGAAAGTGAGGAAGTGGTTTTGGATGAGTGATGGGTAGAGGCTGGAATCGTTTGGGATCTACCGTTTTGCTCTTTCTTTATTCTCTTTCCTTCAGTTTTTTTTTTGTTCATGTTTCCTTTGCCGCCTTTTGAGGTAGTCAAACATGTTTTAGTATTGCATTTTAATTTCTCTGTTGACTTTTTAGTGTGCTTTATGAAGTATGGTTTTAGCAGTTGATGTAGAAACACACACTATGAATTGTTGATACGGTTAGTATTTCACCACATGGAACAAAACATAAAACTTTGCAATCATGTAGCTTTATTTACCACCCATCCTTTATGCTATTGTTATAAAAATATACAATATAAACCCCAAAACATGATGATCTGATTTCTGCTTCAAATAGTCATGTATCTTTTTGAAGAGTTGGTGGGAGAAAAATACATACATTCACCATTCTCAGTGTTCCTCATTCCTTTCTGAATTTTCATTTGGTGTCATCTACCTTTGGCCACAAGAACTACTTTTAGCATGTGTAGTGACAGTTCTCCAAGTTATGGTTTTTCTGAGAATGTCCAAGTTTTGCTTTCACTTTTGAAATTTTCACCCTGGATATAGAATTCGTTCAGCTCTCCCATCCAGAGGATATTGGTACGGTCCACTTGAGACAATGCTTCTTAATTTTAAGAAAAGTCTGAGAAAGAAATAGGTCAAATCTCATCTTTTTCCTGCATTTTGGTCCAGATTTATATTATTTTGCAAGTATGCCTTGGGTTTCAGGTTTTCTGTATTTTTAATGTATATAATTTTACATGAGTTTCAAAGAAAAGAAATGAGAAAAAAAGATCTTTTTTCTCCTGTATTTAACTGGGAGTCCAGCCAGTACTTTTCTGAAGCTTTCAGTTTCTATTGTACCTTTTAGATAAAGGTAATAAAGTGATGTCAAAGAGTCATACTTCTTTTCTGTTCAGGTGTTTGAGGATTTCTTGACTCTTGTAATGCAAACTTTAATGCATCTTAAGTTATACCTTCAGCTCAAGCAGAATTTGCTAGAGGAGATAGTCTAGTATAGAGATTAATACCATGGTTTTGAAGTTAAACAGATCCAGGTTAAAGTGTTATACTTACTGCATATCTGTTGCATTATAATTCAGAAAATTGCTTAACTTTACTAAATCCTAATTTCCATTTCTGCATGTTGGTGATGAAGATATCTACATCACAAAGATGCAGTAAGGATTAAATGAGATAACATCGGGAGAACAATTGGCACATAGATATTGGTGAATAAGCAACAGCAATTATAATTATGAAGCTATTTCGTTGAATTAAGTTGTGATATTAATTGTCATAAGGTTTTATTGGAGAATTCTACCCTCCACTATCCTTGGGTGGAATATATGTGTAACTCTCCTCCCACAAATAAAATTATTTAGCTGGAGGAACAGAAAAATGGTCAGCAAGCGTTCGTTCCTATGTGCTGGGACCCTGATGACTGAGGGTTGGGCTTACAGTGAGGAAAGTTTTTCTCCTGCAAGTTTCCGCCAGCTGGTGGTCTGTTATCTTTTGTCTTGTCTGCACCCTGACCTTTCGGCTTTATAACTTCCAAATGTTGATGTAATGAGAACTGCCCTTTTAAAATTGACACAGTGATTAAAATTGAAAATGAGAGCTGAGACTGTTCTCTAACAAATAGGCTGGATCTGAGCATACATCTGTCCAGCAAAAATCTTCTAAGCAGGCAGCCACACATGTCTTTGCTTGCATCAAAAAAGTGAAGGTGACATTTATACCGTTCAGTAATTTTTCTCTCCATCTGTTTATTCAATGGTGAGATTTAAGTTGGCAAATGCTGCAGTCACTCTGATACCACTCCCAGGCTAACTTTCAAATACTCGGCTTTTAGAGGGATGCATCCAAAGCTTTGCTGAACACAAGCAATTCCAATTTATAAGAAAACATCCCTTTGAGAAGAGAACTATAATTAAAGCAGAGGTCACCTACTCCAGCAGGTCCTCGCATTTACGGACCTGCAGTCCTATCAACATTTGCCAGGTCCCGTAACAGGGTTTTCTAACTACTTTGCTCATTTCCAATACGGTATATAACATTTTTCTCATCTGGATAGAGATTAGAAATAATTATTCAAAACCACTGTTCTAAGTGAATAATGGGGGGAAAAATTCCCAAAGCATAACGGAATACCAACAGTACTTCAGATTTATACTTTCCAAAGAACATAGAGAGTCACAGGAAAGATTTAATAGCAACAGAAAGCTTTTATTTAAATATGACTGAAATCAAGTCACAGATGTGAACTGAGCACAGGGATGTTAATTTTTCTTCTTCCTCACCCTGCTTTCTTCTACATACATTCTCTCACCTTCTTGTTTCTTGAACGTGCCAAGTTAGCTCCTTGGGATGAGCGTTTAGGACTTTTTTCACTGGCTAATCCTTCTCCTTAGAATACTTGTTCTCCATATTTTTGTATGACTGACAACTCCTCAATTCAAAATTGACCCCTTCAAGGGGCCTTTTCTGACCATTAAAAAGTGGGCAAAACACATGAACAGAAGCTTCTCAAAAGAAGATAGACAGATGGCCAATAAACATATGAGAAAATGCTCAGCATCTCTAACCATCAGGGAAATGCCGATCAAAATTGCCTTCAGATACCGCCATACCCCAGTCAGAACAGCTTCTACTAAAAAGTTCAAAAACAATAGATGCTGGTGTGGACGCAGAAAATAATAGAATCTTTAGATTGTTGCATACTTAAAACATAAAATTGTTACTTAAAACAATTAGGTAGATCATGTGCAAAAAGGAATTCTTAAGATACAATATTAAGTGAAAAAGGCAAGGTCCAAAAAATTGTGCATGGTGTTATACCTTTGTGCAACTTTTTACAAGACTACATGGATGGAAAGATAGGTAGGTATGCTGATATATGCATAAACAGTTTTTGAAAGAAATCATGGAAAAGTTTTAGTCCTGATTAACTGTGGAGAGAGTGATTGTGACTGGAGGCAACAGAAAAAATCATTTATCTTCTGTTTTACTTGAATTTTCTATTTTTATTTTTTTAAGGTATTAAGAGTTATTTGAGGATGGACTTATGACACTGTCTTCATAATTCTCTGGGTTAAGAAAGCAAAATTGTCGTAAAAATGGAAAGCTCTTACTGTATATATACTTAGATAGGAGGCAGATTTCTTGCTGATTAGATGCCCATCTTTGAATTAGGACCAATCTATTTAGAAACATGACAGACGTTGTAATCAGTACTCAGTTAAAGAGATGGATAAATGAGCGTTTCAATGTAGGTACACCGGCTCCCAGTGCTTGCTCTCTCCCCGTCTTTGACCCTGTCTCCCATCTCTCTGCTTGTGGAATTAGGCTCAAGTAGCCTAGAGAAAAGCCCTGAAATGTCACAGCTTTTTATTTTGTCTTTTTTTTTCCCTTGAGACAGAGTCTCAAATATAATTTTCCACTTGCAAAAGCACCATATTGCATCAACTATGAGTAGCCTATTTGTTTCATCGTTATTTACTACTTTATACGTCAAATCTACACAGGACACGAAGCCCTGGCATGCTCGGCTTACACTAATGTAGCCAATAGAGGCTGACGCAGTCTTCTCTCCATGCCCAGATATCTATTAGCATGGAGAAAATCTGGATTATCCGGTACCGAATGTGCAAAAATGACTTCAGCGTTCTGTGCCGGGTGATTGAAAACATCCTTGGATCAGCCTGTCCACATTTAATTGAACTACAAATCCAGGGATAATTGGAATATAACTCCAGTCCAACACACGACTGAAATATTCTAAGCTTCGGTTAACGAACAGAGGCAAACGGAGAATTCTGCTCACGTTCATGGCGTCCTTGGATTACATCCGCGATTCAAAATCGGCAGCATTGCAATATTTAAAATGAACAGTTACGTAATAATTATACAGTTGTGGCAAATAAATGAGCTAGAAAAATACATTGTAGCAGTGAAATATTTAAAATTAAGTCCTCATCTGTATTTTAAGTTCTTCTAGGATGTATGTTTCTTCACACAATAGTAACAAGATACTAGGTATACAGTGGTTGCTGAATACGTGTTTTATTTGTATGTATGGATGATTGGTTTTGGAAGAAATAGATGAGTTATAATAGATTCTATTCACTGTAAAGGTCACATTAGTTGATAAAAGAAGATTTGCTTACTGCATAAGGGGACATATACTAGTTAGTGCCACAGTGGCCCCCGTGTACCGTTTATCTGGTTTACTGAATGAGCTCATCGGTTTAGAATCACCAAAATTAATGAAGCCACGTTCCTATCCACTTAACATCGACTCTCGTAAGATTTCAGAGCTGTGGTGTTTATTTCTGAAACATTTATGAAAGTTTTACTACTTAAAAATTTATGTTTGCAAATGCATACAGAACCGAGGATAAAAACGACTGAATAAATCATTATGACAAAGTTGCAGAGAAGGCGAAGTTGTTCGTGGTCGTTGGGGTTTAGAGATGTAAGGGAACACAGGGGCGGAGTGACTGTACATGTGAGCGTAAAGGAGATCTGTTTGGTTACGGAACAGTTCTGTCTCTCGATGGTGGCCGCGCAAATCTACGCTATGGCGTAGAACTGTGGTATGAACGTCAATTTCCTGATTTTCATATCGTCCTGTGATTCCATAAGGTGCACCCATTGGGAGGAACTGGGTAAATGACCCGTAGGACCTTGATGTGTTATTTCTGTAACTTCTTATAAGTCCATAATTATTTCAGAGTTAAAGTATAGACATGCTTGAACAGAGTGAAACTTGTATAATAGTTACATCGTTTCCTTCAGAGTTTGCATTGAAATGTTTTCTGCGATTCTAGTTTGAATGAGGCCATTCACAAGCTGTACATACTTCGGCTTTGGACAAGCAAGTTGCCTTTTCCGCTCGTCGGATGTGCCGTGTACTCTGTTTTTTTCTTAGGTGATGCACACACGGCATTCAATCAGCGTTCTCTGGAGGGCAGAACTTCTCAAGTGTGTGGTTTTTTTTTTTTTTTTTTTTTTTTAAGAGACAGAGTCGCACGGTGTTGCCCGGGCTAGAGTGAGTGCCGTGGCATCAGCGTCGCTCACAGCAACCTCAAACTCCTGGGCTCAAGCAATCCTTCTGCCGCAGCCTCCCGAGTAGCGGGGACTACAGGCATGCGCCACCATGCCCGGCTAATTTTTTCTATATATTTTTAGTTGGCCAATTAATTTCTTCTATTATTGGTAGAGACAGGGTCTCACTCTTGCTCAGGCTGGTTTCAAACTCCTAACCTTGAGCGATCCGCCCGCCTCGGCCTCCCAGAGTGCTAGGATGACAGGCGTGGGCCACCGCGCCCGGCTCAAGTGTTTTGGCTGAAACATTGTTGTGACGTTTGCTCGTTTCTTTATTGCAGATTTGGTTTTATGTGTCGATATTTCACTAACACAATAAAGAGGGTGAAGTATAGGAGTTGTCCTGATTTCATAGTTCCTCCGTGGTGTCCAGTATTCTTTGAAACAATGTCTCAATATTCTGTTATTCCCAGATTCATATATATTACACTTGGGTGAATGGTGTAGACCCACCTCACGATGCAGACATCATGCTGTAAGACCTATCCCTGGCATCTTAGTATGTGTAAAAGTGGGCAAGAAAGATACTCGAATCCTTCGTCCTGCCTGTCTCCGGCAATGCTGGAAACCCTCCACAGGCAAAAACTCCATTGTGTTTGAATTTGCATTTTCTTAAAAACCAGTGAGATTGAACGTCTTAATGTTTATTTCTACTTGTGTTTCTTATTTTATTAGTCGCCTCTTGGTAGTGATTTGCCTGTTTTTTTTCCTACTTAGGTGACAGTCATTTTCCGTTTGATTTAGAGAGCTGCTTCTGCCCAATTACGTGACGCTTTTGTTGCAAATATTCCTTGCTAGTGTGTCTGCAGTGGCAGGAGAGGAAACACGGTGTGTTTAGGAAATTGGGAAAATAAAAAAGAGCAAGCAAGCAAGGCAGCCACGGCTGATGTGCAGGGAGGGGAAGAGTTAGCAGAAGCGGAAACGCTGTGTCAGAGACACAGATATACGTAGGCTGCACAAAGAGTTTTGGTTTTTATCCTGGCAGTGAGAAGCTAGTAAGTTGGGGCTGTGGATGGGATGATGGTGGTGCTGTGATTGACGTTTATTATTAAAAAAAAAAAAAAACTATCTAAAACTCTTAGTAAAGAAAATGGAACACAGGGATGATTCCACAAATATCTATTGTCCGTTGTTAACATGAACCCAGTGATGACTATCAATGTTGCTGTCGAAAGCAGACTTTGCGGTCTGGGAGGCTGAGCGATCCCTCCCGTGTCGCAGCCGTAAGGAGCAGAGAGGGCTGTCTCCATCCCTGTGTCTCATCCTCATTCTGACATCTGCAGCAGGAATCTGTCTGCAGCAAACAATTCGCGAGCTCGCCACACAAACCCAGCCAGGGGAGTGATCTTATTACAGACTGAAATATTAGGAGTATCAACAACAAAAAATTTAATCACCCAATTGGATAACTCTCACGAGGTTCGTCCCAAGTACGTGTGATTAATGGACTGGAGGCCGAAAGACTCGGTTACAATAATATTTACACGGAATAGGTTTGGGGAAACAATATTATCCTCATTATAGAGTTAGTCTGCCAGGATTTACAAGTGCCATTTTTCCAGAATTAAATAACCTACAGGCTTCGTGCTCACAAGCACACGTATACCGTGTGGGCTCTCAGTAAATAGTAGCTGCCTGACTGGCAGATAAACACCCCCATAAACAGATAAACTACTTCTAGGTGCGCGGTGGCCATATATTTAAAAAGGCAGTATCGGATCTACGTGTGTGAGCTAGAGATTAGATATACAAGAAACACAGCAAAAATGAAATAGCAAGAAATGTTTGTCAAAACTGTGAGTTTCCTGAATGGTAAGTAAAGTTCAGCAATTATTAGAGTATTGCAAATAAAAGTTTTTGTTAAATAACTTTACGCCACAGAACGAGTACTCTTCAAAGAGTATAAACACTCAGATATTGAACTTGCCCATCAGTGATTAATAATTTGTCGATATTGAGGACGGTGATCCTGTAAATACGTGTGATGCTTCTGGAGAAGCAGGCATACAAAGAAACAGCCTAGACAAATAATCCAGTTGGAAAATGGGCAAAGGCTCAGACTGATAAAAAAAAAAAAAAAAGAAGACACACAAATAGCCAACAGGTTTACAGAAAAATACTCAGCATTGCTAATGTCGGGAAACCGCCGTAAGATACCATCTCACACCGGTTAGAATGGCTGTCCTCCAAAACCACAAAAAATAGCAAAGCCTGGCAAGGATGTGAAGAAAAGAGAGCTCTTACACACTGTTGGTGGAAATGTAAATTAGCAAAGCCGTTGTGGAAAACAGTGTAGAGATTTCTACAAAAACCCCTAAGACCTAATATATACAATCAAGTAATTCTCTTGCTGGGTATTTATTCAACAGGGAGAAAACTGTGGAAGGCCATGCATACACTGACAACTTCTACATTTCTTCTCTAGTCCAGATGTCTCCACTGAACTCAGACCAGTATATCCAGCCAGCCCACCTGACATCGTTACTTTAATATCAAGTACGCTTCCGTCTAAGTCAGCTTTTCCTAGGTAACAGGTATGCACGAAAATCTCAGTGGCACAGAACGTATATGGCTGGGTTCTGGATTTGGCTGTGCCTGACTACAGGCTAACACTGGGCCCGGGACATCCTCCTCCAACCAATTGTTCTGATCCATGTTCTTCTCATGGTAAAAAAAAAAAAAAAAAAAACACGAGCACAAGCCCACCTGTCAAAGCACATTTCAAGCCTCTGCTTATATCACATCTTCTCATACCCAGAGTCCGTAATAAGTCACATGGCCAAGCCCAAAGCTAAGAAGATGGGACGCACTGTCTGATCACCATGAGCCAATTGCAAAACTGGGGATATGTAATAGTACCGCAGGGGACTGGGATAAAAACTGGGGCCAACCTCCCATCTACCATGGCATTGTAAGACTCAGTATGTGCAAGATAGAATTCGTGACTTCCTCTCCACCCAATGCCTGCCTTATGACAATATCACAACTTAATTCAACCAAATAGCTTCATAATTATAATTGCTGTTGCTTATTCAGCAATATCTATGTGCCAATTGGCAGCCAAACAGTCAACAAGCCCTCTCTCAGCTTTACCTGTGGCATCTAGAATCCAGTTGCTTTTTACCATCTTCATTGCCCCCTCCCTGGTCCAGGTCACCGCCGTGTGCACCTGGATGATTGCAACAGCCTCTTACCTGGTCTCCCTGATTCCGCTTTGCCTTATCTCTCTACTTGAAAAATAGCATCTGGGCCAGGCGCGGTGGCTCACGCCTGTCATCCCAGCACTCTGGGAGGCCGAGGCGGGTGGCTCGCTCAAGGTCAGGAGTTCGAAACCAGCCTGAGCAAGAGTGAGACCCCGTCTCTACTAAATATAGAAAGAAATTAATTGGCTAACTAAAAATATATAGGAAAAAATTAGCCAGGCATGGTGGCACATGCCTGTGGTCCCAGCTACTTGGGAGGCTGAGGCAGGATCTCTTGAGCCCAGGAGTTTGAGGTTGCTGTGAGCTGGGCTGATGCCACGGCACTCTAGCCTGGGCAACAGAGTGAGACTCTGTCTTAAAAAAAAAAAGGAAAATAAAAATAGCATCTGGAATGATTGCATTGAAACATGAGATAAAATCATGTCATTGCCTTGTATCCTGTCACCCAGAGTATACGCCAAACCCCCTAGAGCAGCCCGAGAAGCCTTCCTGGATGTGACGCTATGCTATT